>PVIR01026202.1:0-13259 GCA_004026965.1 Petromus typicus | reverse complement strand
TTTTTATTCTGCTCCTGAAATTAGTCTGTTTGATTGGTAAATAAATGTGAAAAAATGACAAAAAGGCGTCTCCAGGGATTGTTTCATTTCCACTTCTCAGCTTGGCTGTGCCTACCTGCTTCCATTGCAGCCGAGAGGAGGGCAACAATAATGATATGAGAAATGCCCCAAATCACACCGGATTAGATTAATCCCTCTCCCTGCAGGTCAGTGAAATGTACATTTCCTAGTTGTTTCTCCCTATAGGCTTTCAAAGGAGATAGTGGGACTGAGGTCCTGTGAGATTGCAATTGATTGAAACCGTGAGAACGCTGGAGCATAAGGGCTAGAATTAATTAGCATGCTTAAAACAGCAGCACTAGGCCCTTGAATTTTTGGAACATATGAATAGTAACTGTTGATTTCCCAACCCAAAGGAGAACATCTGTTCTTTTGCAGAGAGTCTAGCAAAGATTGAAATGCAGAGTCAGGTGGGGCAGAAATTTTGGGGAACGCATTGCATATCCTAGCTGTCCACTCAGATTTATTATTAGACAGCACCCAGTGCAATTGCTTTTTCAAGCATTTTTAGATGTCTGACACACACACTGTACATTGTGTGAGATTTTATTGGACCCTAATCATCTGTAAAGTTATTCCAATCAGAAACACATATGAGAAATATCTGTAAAATGTAACAAACTATTCAGAATCAATTTTAAATTAAACACAATTCATTAATTCCCATAGAGTCATAGTCTTTGTTACCTTTGCAGGGCATGTGGGAGATAAAGAGGAGGCAGAGGAAAGGAGCCAATAGACTGAATTGTTGCTTAGGAAGTAAATATCTGAAATCAATAAGATAATGGAAAATTTAAAATTTAAAAATAAACAGATTTAGTAAAGATACTCATCTAATGTCTAATCACATAAGGTAGTATGATTTTTATTATTCATGCATTTTATTTTTAATTCAAGGAGTCAGAGAGACATTGAGGACTATCTCAGCATTGTCAAGTTCTTAGTCTGGGATCTTTGGGAAGATTTTCAATTTTCTATGTAAAGAAAATTTATGTAAAATAGGGAAAATAACCCCTTCATGATGAGCTCCTATGAGGATAAAAGTAAAACAACGTGTGCAAGGGCCTGGCACAGTGCCTGACCGGAAGATTTTTAAAACACCAGCTGTATCTCTGTCTCTTCTTCCTGTGTCTACTAAGTGCTGTGCAGCTAAACTTTTCATAGTTTGATTTATAGAACTGGGTTGTTTAGTTACTGCTTCACTGGGTCATTGGCAAGTGAGTGGCCGGCTGCATTTTTGGTTTGATGTTCTATAGACAAGTATGGTTTCTTTTCATAGCTAGAAGTGGGCAGAGGCTGGTTCAGTTTTGAGGGAGGAGAAAGTTGATGCTTGAAAGGTAGATTCATTTTCAGGTTTACAAAATCAGTTAACCTTTTTGCTTCCCTTGCAGGAGAACCACAAAACCAAACATATGGCAGTTGCTTTTGTTTTCTGCCGCGCTCTTGGTCACCTGCAGCTCTTGTCACAGCATGTAAGGGAGGAGTGGATTTAGGAACTTAGGAAAGGGGAGAAAGGCCCAGAAGCAGATGCTCGCTTGGGCCTCTGCTCCTTAGGTTTTAGGTGTCGGGATGCTTGTTTTTCATTCAAAGGCTGGTATGTTGATGTGCATTAAAAACATGAAGCTTTACAATGCTTTCCCATGAGTATTTTCAACTTCTATAAACAATAGAATTTGTTATCAGGTATAAAGGGACTTAGTGAGTGGGAAATGACAGAGATCAACAAATAGATTTAGGGCATTTGAGTCATTATGAATGGCTCTTGCTCGTTTATACTTTAATGGCTTGATTTCTAGAATTGCATTTAGTTGGCTTGATACTGTGTGTGTTGCTAGCTCTGACTTCTCTAAGGAGACCTCAAATTATGCCTCTTATTAATTAATTACTTCAGTGTATTAGTTCAGAGTCTCCCTTAGTGGTAGTTGACACCTCTGTGACAAGTTATGCCTTGTGGAGTTCAGATTTTGTCTGGCAATGGCTCATTGCATTTTCCCTGGCCATTCTTTTTTTTTTTTTTTTTTTTTCAGACAGGGTCTCGCTTTGTGGTTCAGGCTGGCCGTGAACTCAGCCTCAAACTCACATCACAGCAATCCTCCTGCCTCTGCCTCCCGAGTGCTGGGATTACAGGAGTGAGCCACCACACCTGGCACTGTGGTATGTGTTACTGGTTGCTGCTGGGCATGAGTCTCCACGCCCAGTATTGTATGTGGTTACCGGGGATTGAACCCAGGTCCTTGTGCTTGCAAGACAGATGCCGGAATCACTGAACTATATCCCCGGCCCTTCCCTGGCCATTCTATCCACATGGCTAGAAATCACAAGTGTTGAAATCTAAAATCAACTTGCAGCACTGTATGTTTTCAACTTTCACTGTGGGTTTGCAAAATATTATTATTGTTAGCATCTCTTTTTAAAATCTGTTAGAAGAGGGCTACTTTTTATAAAACAAATTGGTACAATTTAGCTATAATCTTTAGTCCCTTTCCCCCTTATTTGCCTTCTAAAAAAGGTGAAGTAGAGTTACCCAGACACTACGTAATAGTATTGGGCTTACGCGATAGATAGGAAATTAATACTAGAATTAGGAATCGACACACTCAGTTTCCATTAAACTATATTTACCTCCAAGGAGATATGGAAATGATCAAATCTTGGATTTTCCATTGTAATTTCTTTCCTGAAATCCAAGATTTTGGCTAAGCTTATCCTAGTTACTGGTGACACTGTAGTGAATGATAGTGCTAATATTTGACTTAGAAATTACACAGAGAGATTAAAATTTAAAAAAGAAATCCAGAATGCCTGCAGTAGCCCAGATGACCGGGCCATCAGAACAGGTCTTTTCTCTTGTTTCCCCTTCCTGTGGTGACCCTTGCAGAAATCATCCTCCCTCGGTAGATTTTTTTCTGAGTCAGAGCCAGAAGGACAACACACAGGTGTCATAAGTATGTTTTTCCCTACAGATCCTCAAAAGGAAATTTCAGGCAGATTTTGTTAGGAAATGGTATTCATTGCTGAACTGCAAATTAGATTGTAAGTGCTTTGGGCATTCTTGGTAAATTATATAGCTAAAACCTGGAGCTACACTAAACCCTTTGAATTTAATTTGACGGCTGGCAGCCATCAGCAGTTAAAAGATTTTGGAAAACCTGAGTGCTAATGCCCGAATGTGCTGGTAGGGTATGCTGCAGAAAAGACAGGTGGCTCAGGAAGCCAAATAAAACACAGGCCTTTTACAGACGATTCAAAAGCTAATACAATAAGAGCGAATATACTGCATAATATCACAAGTAGTGCTAATGTAATCAAGGCACACACAGACTTCCGAGGTGCAAGTTCATTTCCCACCTTGTGAATTATTACCAGTACAATTTCCCTCACTACTCTGGAGTTTTCATTCTGGGAAAGTGTGTCTCTGCCTATATTGCTGGCCTACGTCTGTGCGCATGCTAATGCAGTATTCTGTTCTAACCTGACCATTACAGTTTAGCGAGCGGCTCCCGCTCTGTTTCCTGCCGAATGCAATTCCAGCGAGCAGGGAGCCCAATGTTTGTCCTTAACAGTCCTAAGCATTTTTCATATGAAATTCAGCTAAACTATTTCCCATTCTAAGTGTCTGTTCAGTTTCTTACCTTTCAGCGGGAATGAAGTTTTCCTTCCTGTGAAAATACTTAAAAGCAAGCAATTGAAGGAAAGAGGGAGAGAGGGGCGGTGGGGCGGGAGGGGCGAGCCATGCTGTTTGGCACAGTCAGCTAATTGTCTCAGCCTTTGTTTTTCTGCTCCCCTTGAAGACGAGCTGTATTTTAATTACCGCATGAAAGATTTGTCTTGATTAGATGGCTAGGAGGTGTCAGTGCCGAACGCGACGAAAATGCATAGAGAAGAGGAAAGAGGCAGGCAAAGGAGACAGATCTGGGAAACTTTCTGAGCTTCTGCCATCCTTCCTACCCCACCCCGGCACGACTCCCCACTTGGGTTCAGGCTCCATTTCAGGTGCAAAAGACTTGGGATGTTGGTTGACGTGATGATCTGACATAGAATCCTCTGCTTGGGATGAGAAACGTCTGAGTGAAAACTTTGTTGAATTATGTCTTGAAAGAAATTAGACAAGGGCCGCGGAGTTAACTCAGTGGTTCCAGCGCCTGTCTTGCAAGCTCAAGGACCCGGGTTCGGTCCCTGGTAACCACATTCCGTACTGGGTGTGGAGACTCACGCTCAGCATCAACCAGTACCACATACCACAGTGCCGGGCGTGGTGGCTCACGCCTGTAATCCCAGCACTCGGGAGGCAGAGGCGGGAGGATTGCTGTGATGTGAGTTGGAGGCTGAGTTCACGGCCAGCCTGAACTACAGAGACCCTGTCTCAAAAAAAAAAAAAAATAAATAAATTAGGCAATTTCTGTCTCTGTCCCAATGCCATGAGGAATAACTGCGGTGCAGTGCTCTGGGCTTTCTGCTCCACTTCTTGATGCTGACAAAGTGGCATAGTTTTCCAGCCAAGTCTAGACATGGGTAGGTGATGTAGGTGGAGAGATAAATAAGGCTAAAACTCTCTGTACTCACCTTGCTTACAGTTGGGGGAGGAGACAGGCAAACGGGAACCTCACTGCATGGTAGATGCTTTGTGGGACATGCTCACTCCTCAAGCATGGGGCCCGGTGCCTACCCAAGGTCTCTGGTTGGACACAAGTCATAAAGGCTTCACAGAAGGTCAATGACTATGTGGTCTGGACGGATGAGTGATGGGGGAAAGAGCTGACATATATAATCACAATAAACAGAAAACTAAGATTTATCAAGTAGGTGACTGACCACTGATTGCATTGGTGAAAGCAAGTGGGGCGGGTGGTGGGTGGTTGAAGTCAGGTTTTCCAGGATGCAGGAGTGAGAAGACAGCGATACTTTAGATTTTTCCTTTGAGAAGTTTGCCTGTGGAGGTGAGGAGGAAGATACAGACTCCTAATTAGAATGTTTCAGGCTAGGCTTGTGTGGAAAGCAAAATGAAAAGTTGGCGTTTAGGGGCCCCAAAGTATTGCTGTTAAAGGAAAATCAGACCCCATTTGGCTTTCATTTTTCAAATGGCTAACACAATTAAATGAAATCAAAAGACCATTGCTTGATTTCCAATATTTCTTTGCCTCTGCAACACAGGCTGTAGAAGGGGGAATAATCCTCACAGGAATCCATGAAATTATCTTTCCTTTGCTCTGGATATTTTTGTGAATATTTTAAAAGAGCAGAGATAAAGGACTTAGTTTAGTTCAATATATTGGTTTAAATAAATGTATGCAATATAAATTAGTTTAGCTTTATATAACAGCTAGGGCAGCAGTGAATGTTGTTTAAGGTAACATTTAGTTGTATAAATAATTTATATTAGACTAGGAAAACATATCTGATTCATTCTTTAAACGATAATCTCTAATTTCTTTATGAAAATCAGTAGGAGACTCACAAATACTATATTTTTAGTTTATGTGTTTTGCTTTTCCCTATACTTTGTAGCATTATCAGTACTCTCTTTGAAATGACTATGTATGTGACGGTTGTGCTATGGGTGTTAACATGGCTGCCTGTTCTTGCACACCTTTGCATATGACTCAGAAAAAATAAGAAGCCACTTTTAGAATAAAGTAGAGAAAATATCAGCATAGACCTGGATATCTGTGTGTGAAAGATTTAGCCTCAGTAGAGAAAAGTAGCTGCAGAGAAAGTACCTGCAGAGACCTGGATATCTGTGTGTGAGAGATTTAGCCTTTAGGTGGACATTGAATTCCAGTTGATTCTGGGATAAATCTATGTGTTTTTTTTTTTTTTTTGAGAATAAAACTTTCGGTGTCTGGGATTACTGCCATCAAGTTGAAATGAGGTAAAAAAGTAAGAAAAGTGTTAAAAAATTAAAAAAAGATTGTTGCCAATTCTGGAAGAATTTATGTCATAAAATAACATCACTTTTATCATAGAAGGCATAATTTTCCCTAGCATTACCACTAGAATTTGTTTTACTTAAATTAAGCAATTATTGAATGTCTGAAGAATATGTGGTCTATATATGGCACCTTCATTCATATTTAAGTGGATGATATATATTTTTTCTTGATCCTACTTCTGAAAATGTTAGTTTTGGAAAAGCACAGGGACATTTTGAAGTCCTAAAAAAATTCAATAAATTTTGGGGAAAATTACGCTCAAGTCGGCAAGTCAATGGCAGAAACCTTAGTGTAATGTGTTAGTATATTAGTTTTCCTTCCTGATGTGGAAAGATGCTGAACAAGTGAACAATCAATCAGGCTTGATTGAAATAATTAGATAGGTACAGAGAAAAGCCAGGATTCCTCCAGATTCTGGGTGGTGTGAAGCGGGCAGCATCCTATCATTTAAAGCAAGGAAGATGAAATCAGAATGAGGTATAGTACTAGCCAGGAAGATGTACACTGGTGATGTTTTCCCTGCTATGAAGCTTCTTGAACTTACAACACTAATATGAGGATGACAGCAGCATTGATGTTTAACTCCATGACAATGACTTGGAATATTAACAATACAGGAAGTTGTTATCCAGCAAAGAACAAATCAGCCTGTCTTTGGAATGTCTAGTATTTTCATAATTTTGGAGGAAAGGAGAAAGTTTTCCTGGGAGAGAAATACAAATTATGTATAAATTAGGTAAAGAAAGTTTTATCATCACTTAGTGAAAGGACAGAGCATAAAGCCCTGGTAGAAAAATCTAGAAAGAAGTAATTTAAGTCTCTAGTAAAGGAACAGATTTTAATCTGTTATCCAGCACAGTAGAAGATATTTAAAACTCTGCCACGCATCTGGTATCAGAAACTGCTTTCTGAGCTTGCTTTGTTACTGGCCATTATGAGGGAAAGCATGGAAAAGTTTTAGTGCAGTTTATCTCATCTGTATTTGTTGTGGGGGGAAAACACACGAATATGATTTTACAGTGATTTAATAAAAGGCAGAGGCTTGAAAGAATGTTAAAAAGTTACTGTGGTTAGCATCCCTGTCAAGCAATTTATGATGCTCCTTCAAAGAAAAGCAGTTCTAGGGAAATGGTATTTCTCATAAGGTCTGAAAATGCCTGTCTTAACTTTCTTAATTTCAATTTTAAAGTGAGATATATGGACATATGGAGAACCCGAGGCATCTGTTAAACCAAGTCACGAGTGTTGCTGGGGTCTGTGTGCGGGAGGTACGCAGAAGCGCAGGCTCACTCTTGCTCATGCTGGCTAAGGGAAGGTCACAAAAGACACTGTTTCCCCCAAGTTTCAGAAACCTAATAATTTTAAACTTGAATTTGAAGTTAATAGCATTTTGACAAAATAGCATCACCTGACATTTGAAGTTGTAATTACTATAAAGCACATAGTTAGATATTTTTATTTGAATGTTTTGTAGGACATTATGACAAAAAGAAATGAGTTCCTTGTCTATTTCGTGTGTGTAGAGTTCAGGCAGGGCAGAGTGGGGTTAACATTAATTGTGCTTCTTAAGTAAAGTAAACTTTCGTAAACATGTTGCTAAGCAAATAGAACTTTTTAGGCAATGAATATTCAAGCTCTTCACTGGGAGACAGTAGCGTGTCCGGGCTCCAATTCAGCCAAATCTTGATTAATCAGAAACCAATTCTCTCAACTAGGAAATACCCAGGGCTGTCTCTGTTGCTGGTCATTTCACTTATTAGCATAATCCTCAAGCATATGGCAGGGAGTTGGGAGATAAAACTCAAATCAGCTTTGTTCCTTGCTAACAACTCTGGCAAACTGTTGACACTTCTGGCTAAAATGAAGTTTTGGATATTCTCTGTGGGTTTTTATTATTTGTGCTGTCCTTGTCTCCACGGATAATCAACAGTTCACTGCATAATACGTGGCAGTGGAGACCTGGCTCATTCTTTTGAATGGGTAATCAGAAGGAAAGCAAATTAACACCTTCATCTCAGAAAAAAATAACGTCAGAACTCACCCAGTTTAGTAAACAGAAGAAGTAATTTTAATCATGGGATTTTAATGATAAAGGATTTAGAGAAAAAGGAAGACATTTTCCTGCTGCTTTTTCATAGAAAATATATGTTTCAGTGATCTTCCATATCAACAGGATGAGACAAACACAACTACAACAACAACTTGTACAAAACCCATGTTAATTCTTCTTTCTTCTTTCTGTTCCTTTTGAGCTGTAGTGATAATTAACTTTGAGAATATTTATTTGTTGGAAATATAAAAGTGGTAATAAAAAACTTTATTTTATTTCAAATGGCATATGTTCATTATATAAATGTAGACACTATCCCAGAATATTAAACAGGATGATAAAGATCTTGATATTCTTAATTTTGCTCATATTTTTATAATGACTTCCTCAAGTGGAATCATACTGTTCATGTTGTTTTATAATCTTTCTTTATAGTGACATATCATCATTAAATATTCTTCTATAATACTAGTTTTAATGGTGCGTAGCTTTTTATATCAATATACTAGAATTCATTTAGTCCCCTAATGTTCGACATTTGGTTGTTTCTAGTTTTTCACAACTATAAACAAATATAAACCGAACAAGCTATAACAAATCTTTGCATAGGAGTATGATTTTTCTTTAAGGACAAATTCCTAGTTGTGAAATTGCTGGATCGAAGAATATACATGCATTTCAAAGGCTTTTTGAAAGATATTGACAAATTGTCCTCCAAAACTTGCTATTTGTGTTTGTAAACTTAAATGGAGGCCTTACATCAAGGACATAGTTTCTAGAATATGCTGTGTGGGCTATGATTTGAAGACCATAAGTAAAACCCAAATCTGTCTTTGTGGACACAAGCCTGATGTGCATGACAGAGAGTGACATTAGCTTCATCCTTTAGAATCATGTCTTAGTATTGAGGTATTTTGTGAATATGTTTGATTATTTTTTGGAGCTGTTGGAATTTGGTTGTAGGAGGGGTCAGTTTACCTTTGGATATGCTATAGATAGGCGACCCCATAGTTACCTTCCCATTACTCCAAACTAAAGAGTTTCCTTTGAAATTGTAGGATCACTGTGGGTGGCTGGAAAAGCATAAGACTCACCTGTGATGGCTTGAAGGTATTTGTCCCCCCAAATTCATGTGTTGTCATCTGAGGTCCAAGGTACAAAATATGATGGCTTTTTAGGAGGGATTAAGTCATGAGCATTCTGTCCTTATGAATGGGATTCCTGCTCTTTCTAAAGGGCTTGCAGGACCTAGTTAGGGCTTTACCCTCTGTCTCTTCTGTCTTGTGAGGGCGAAGCAAGAAGTCACCATGCTGAGGTACAGAGGAGCCTGCACTGAACATTCTACTGCCTTAAGCTGGACTTCCTAGCCTCCAGTGTATGAGAAATACATTTCTGTTCTTAAAAGTTATGCTTTGGGATGGTAGTTGGAGGAAGTAGATAGCACCCAAACAATAATTACGGAGTCCAGAAGTCTGTGGGGGCTATGAATGTGGGAGCTCTGCAGCTGGGCCAGTCAGAGAGGACCAAGTGCCACTATAAAAGCTTAAACCATTATGAAACCTGCTCTACAGGTTCAAGAACCCTCTTATCCAATGATTTGAGGGGAGAGCCATTCTAGGTCATCATTGCCTTTTGAGCAGAAAAAATTCTCTATTTCCTGTGTAAGGGATTCCAAGGTACAGAAAATCTTTATTTCAAAGAAAAATTTATATAAACTGCTCTGGATACAGAAAGACATTTGGTTTAAATCAATAACATTAATACCAGAAATATCATGTCAGATTGAGAGAGACCAGCTGCAAAGTCCCTTCCAGAGATCTGTTTGCTCTTTTCTCTACATCCCCCATTAACTAGTGTGGCCCTTGGCCAGACATTTGAGGGCAGAGAAGATCTCTGTCAAGACCAAAAGCCTCTAAAACTGCAACTTTAGGGTACTTTGGTTTTTGGGTCTCTCTAGATAAGTGGTGGCAAACCTATGGCATGTGTGCCACAGCATCCTGTTTGTAATCACTGAAAGCTCTAAAAGGTTCGCCATCTCTATGTATATGCATCCATCATTGTTCATCCTTATCACAAGGCAGGAAAAAAAGTGTGTGTTCTCTAAATTTCTCACAGCTCTGCATAGGGCAAGCATTCAGTACTGTAGGTTAAAAGAATGTTACAGAGCTGTTATGAATCAAAAATTCCTCTTCCAGACCACACACAAAATTCACAAAACAGACTGGTGGCTCCCTAACTGAATTAGTAAGAAAAAAATGTATATTCTAATATCCATCTCTTTATTTTTATTCCTTCCAAATTGAATAATTTAGAATTTAAAATCCTGTTGTCAAAGACAAAGAAAGGACTATTCTTTATATTACTGTTTAACTACAGGAACCAATATCTTGGTTTCTTTCAACCTTAATTTCAAAAGATTGCAGTCAGATCATAGATCATACTCTTTTTCAGAAAATATAGTCATCATATTTATGGTTAAATCTTGCTCACGTCTCTTTTGTACAATCCCCCTGTCTCCACTCAAAGGAGTTCTGCAAATTTCTTGTTTCCCTGGAGCAGAAAGGTTTAGGCAAGTACCTCAAAGAGCAAGACTTGGACTCATAAGGATAAGCACTTTAAAATAAACCTTCTTCCCAGATTTCAAATAATGTTTTCTGGAGTTTTGATGGTGCGTCCTGAACCAGGTGAAGGATACAGACAGAAGACAACATGTATGTGCCCTGACTGGGGGCAGCCATCATTAATGGGGTGAGCTGGCTCTTCCCGTGGGCCCCGGCCTCTGGACTCAGCGGGAAGCCAGGTGTGAAGGATGCTCTCCGCCCCAGAGCTGCCCGTGGGAATCATCGTAAAGCAGTCTGCCAGAGGAAATGTGTGAGCAAATGACAAACGGTACCTGACTCCAGGGGAAAATAGACTTTGGGAAGCTTTTAATGCCAAGCTTTATAATGTTTAGGATGAAATACTGCATCAGATTCCTCATGAGGATGGAAACGACCTCAGATCAGTTTAACAAAGCATTTTCCAGCAAAAGAGAACAGGCTTGAATAGAAAAAGAAAATAACCTAGTACTTAAAGCTTAAAGAGGGCCTCCTTTCCCACCTATCGCCTGACTCTCCTCACTCTTTCATCCTGACTCCCATTCTGTAACTCTCAGCCGCGCTTACTTAAGAAAATCCCTCTATGGATTTTTTGGAGTTGATCCTGGGAGCAAATATCCTGCCCCATTGAACTCGAAGTACCTTCTTGTTTGTCAGCCCATGTATTCCTATTTTTTGTCATTCAGAAAACACAGGGCCCATCTGTCTAATCAATCATCAACTCCCACTCCCCCCCCCATAAAAAGTAGATGGCACCTACAATCTGTCCTTTCCTTCCTCATTGTTGCTATTTTATCCCACATTGGTTTTTGACTGCATGAAAGCCTTTATTTTCCCATTATCTTTCATCCAGAAGGATAGAAATAGAAAGGATGAAATAGATGCAAGATAATTTCAAGGTAAAATTCACATAGTTTGGGGTGGGTAAAGGCATCGATGACAGTGCTTGTGGAAGAGGCCCCCGCTTGAAGAATCTAGGTGACTGTCTAGATGTAGAGAGAACTCTTGACTTTGAGGGCTGAAGACACTGCACTGCCATTTTGGTTGCTTAATTTAATTCAATCCTTTGATAGAACCCAAAATTATAACTAGAAGACTCTCCCCACTACTGTGGCTTGTCTCGAGAGCTGTCTGTAATGACCTCATGTGGTATTCTTCATTATTTTGATACAAAAGCTTATACAAAATAAGGTAGAACTGGCTGTATTTAAAGTAACTTCTAGTTCTTAATCTTATGAACCTTTGACTTGTATGGCTAGGAAATCAATGATTCTCTGTCTGTTCAATCTGTTTTCTACTTCCTAATTATGTACTTCAGAATTGAAATCTTTTCATTTTTTTCCAATGTTTCATCAACTGATATGATCAATGGAACAGAGTAATAATAAACATAAATGATTAGGTCTTCAATAAAGAGGAAATAGTGAATGTCCCTTATTTAATTGTTTTCTTTTTAAATGAATTACCTCAGTACATCAGTTTACTTGGTGCTATTTTTCCCTTTTTGTGATTTTTCTGTTGACATATAGCATAGAGCCTGTTTGATGTACTATGTGGAAAAAATAACATGATTAGGGAAGAAAGAAAATTTTGTCTTAAGGCTTTCTCTCTCTCTCTCTCTGGAATTCTGGCTGGCCTTGAACTCTCCATGTAGCCCAGGCTGGCCAGTGATCCTTCTGCGTCAGCTTCCCAAGTGCTGAGATTACAGGTGTGCACCTCCACGGCCAGGCCTAAGGCTTCTCTTAGAATATCCCAGAATCCATCTTGATGGATTCTGGTTCTTAATGTGTCGAGGTTCATGACCCTGAAATGATAGCAGATTTAGGATTCTTTAGCTTTAGTTGCTCTTTTTATGTTGACAATAATTTGAAAATAGCTGGATTTGAAGAAAACATGACTGAGAAGCCAGTTCATCTAAGTGTCTCACCATACAGAGAGGTGCTTTTCAAAAAGCAAATCGCATTTTACCAAGTTAACTTTTTTCCATTGTGCAAGTAATCTGTGCTCATTACAAATCATTCAGAAGTATAAAACAGAGTGAAACATTTTTGCCTCTGTTACAGCCACCCCAAGATAACTAGGGTCAGCCTATCAGTTGGTATTTATTTAGCTTGTTTAAATACATATGCTGTATATATTTCTGCATATATACATGTTTATATGTATGTGTAATTGTAAAAATTTCGATGATTTTTGTACTTGCTTTTTAGAGCAGTCATTAAATGGCTTCATAATACTACATTCAATTGCTATCATGCAACTTCCGCAATACAACTTACTGGGAATTTAGGGGGTATTCCATTTTTTTCATTATCTTAGATAATGCTATAATGAGCATCTTTGAGCTCTTCCAGTAATTAAGATTAATTTTTGGGATAAATTATGCAAAGTGAATGCTTTTAAGGCTCATAATTGTACAAAATCAATTGTAAAAACTTTTCCAGTATTTGAGTGTTTTTTTTTATCTCATGCTTATCAGTGTAAATCTCATCATTAAAAAGATAGTAATTTTATAGTCAATAATTGCATTAATTTAGTTTTTAAAAAGTTTCTAGTGAGGCTAAAAAATTTCCAGTGCTCATTCTTGTTCACTTCTTGAGTGGCTTTTTTTTTTTTTTTTTT
>PVIR01026201.1:0-24132 GCA_004026965.1 Petromus typicus | reverse complement strand
AAAAAAAAAAAAGAGTGGGGGCCTTGGCCCTGGGTCCTAGGCAGAAAGGCACTGGGTGGGTGGATCAACTGGTACATCCTCACATCCCCTGACAGAGCAATGTGTGCAGGGCAGGCACCAAGGATGCCACCACTGAAGGTCCCCAACATTGTTCAGGGCTTCCTCCAACCCTATGCCCATGTTGCCTTGCCCAATGTGGGCATCTTCCTAGACTTGGTAAGCAGGGTAGGGCAAGGGGTCAGCATGGTTCAAGTATATATCCTGTCCCTTCACAGGAGAGAAAATCCACAGAGAAAAGGGTCCTGACAGTTAAAGGGCTTCTGGGTGCCCAAGCAGTGCCAGGTGGGGGACAGGCAGGGTGGAGGTGCGAGGGGAAGGCACTTGATGTAGGACACCTGGCAGGGGCAGGTGGAAGAAGGGTGGATAAGAGGCGAGAACCAGTGATGGGAACTTGGTGGAACCATGGTACAGCACTGGGCAGAGGGGAGGCAGCAGGGCTGCAGGGCTGTGCTGAGACATGGCTCTGGTCCTGACCCCCTCCTCATCCTGTCCTGGCCTCTGCTACCATAACCGGGGTGCCAGAGGACCTGCCCTGGAGGCAGAGGGCAGGCAGGAAGGGGGTGACGGACCAGAACTGTGGCCAGGAGAAAAGGCAGGCTGAGAAATGTCAAGACGCAGAAGGGCAGTGGCAGGAGAGGAAACCTGGCAGGAAGCCATCCCTGGACACAGCTCTATCATGTAGACACAGGCAGCCCAGAAAAGTTTCGAGGCCTGGGTGACACCACTGGCTCTCGGATTGGCTCTGGGAGCCACTCAGGGGCTTGGCTGGGACTTGACTCCCAGAGAGCAGAGCCAGGCGTGGGAACCCTCCGGTGACAGATGGCCCCAGGCAGTGGAAAACAAATGCATTTTTAAGACAGACTATGTTGTCTGTAGCTGTCAGGGATGCTGCTTCTACAAATCAAAGTCAGGCTAAGAGAGGTTAGGGCATCATAATCGTAAAATCTCCTGAGAAGAAGACACTTCAAGACACAGCAGCACAGACCAGCGACACAAAGTAGAGGCGTTTCCTAACTAGAGAGGGACTGTAGACCAGAAAAACCACAGCACAAGGAATAGGACAGGCAAGTCTCACAATCAAGCCACATAGCACAGGGCCTGTGGAGGAGAAGCCAGGCAGGGCAGAAGGAGTAACTGTAGATATAACAGAAGAAAATCTCACTCTGGGGAGCAACTGAGAGGGGCCGTGCAGAAGGAGCAAGACCAGAGGACAAGGTGGCCCAGCGCAGCCCACTGGGGAAGAACAGGCAGCTGGGAGCTCCCAAGAGCAAACCTAAACACAACCTCAAACTGCCTGTGACTGACTGAGCCCATGCTTCTGGACAAGATAACAGACCAGGCACTGGCGCAGCAGGCCTACGTGTGCCTGACCCAGGACCCCATCCTACAGGCACTGCCAGGAACACAGGCATCTTCTCATCCCAGCCTGGGCTGTAGCGATGGGCAGTGTGGGGCCAGGATCCTGAGCCTGATAAAAATAAGACAATAAAAGAAAGCATCAATCACTAGCAAGGTGAAGATTGCTGCTAACACTAAAAATAAAGTTATTGCAATGCCAGCAAAACAGAATGCATTAAAAATTTTCAAGGGATTTAAAATTTAAGGCAAGAACTATGAGGTTGGCAGGTTGAAGAAATTAATGCACAAAAGGAAGAAAAAGAACAGGGAAGAAAGTCATTAAATATCTTGCTTTTCATACAGAGGAGCCCAAAGTAATTGTTTAGATTTGGGTTATTAGATAAACGTCAGTTTGAGACTGTTTAAAAAAGCCCTTAAGTGTACATCAAAACATGATGCCTGCCTTTAAGTCATTATGAAAGATTAAAGGAAGAAAATTTGAGAACAGAAAAACAAAATAGCAGCAATAACTCAGCAAGAAACGACAGGGAAGAAGGCAGAGAGGGGAGGAGAGGAGATAAATATTATGACAAAACTCGATTGCAATGTACCACGAGGATTATTGAAATATAAAAGACTTGATTGCTAAAAAAGAAAGACTCCCAAGTCTCACCGTGGTGACACACATCATAAAACATAAAGCAAAAAAATCACAGGAAAGCTGAAAATAAAAATGACAAAATGAAGTAAACATCAAAGAAAAAAGCTGGAATACCACAAAATTGAAGCCTGGCATGGAGGCTAATGTCTGTAATCCCAGTACTTGGGAGGCTGAGGCAGGAGGATCACCATGAGTTCAAGGACAGCCTGAGCTCTGTAGTGAGATCAGGGTCACCATGAACTACATAGTGAGATCCTGTCTCAAAAACAAACAAATTAAAAACTCAAGGTTGACTATCACAAAAAGCTTTTGTGGTGCCCTGAGGGTCTTTCTGTATTCTCCAGGGTGCACATAAAGCTGTGGAGCTAATGGCAGCCAACAGTCATGAGCTAAGACAGCAAGAAAATGCCCCAAGGGGGGGGGGGGCGCATCATAAATACCCAGGGAAGGGATGGGGGTCCCTCCAAAGGCAAAACAGACGAGGCTGGAGAGGAACAGCGCAGCCTCAGCCATGAGCAGGAGAGGGGCATCTGGAGGGGACACTGGATGCTGCCTACACTTCACACATTCCACGGCCCGGGGCCACGCAGAGTAGACCTCAGGGGGTATTTAAGGTGCAAAGTTTGCACTTCTCATGTTTTCTTGTTGAGATGCAATGAAGCTACAAATCTAAAAGTTTAAGCAAAGCAAGCCAGCCACCTAGAAATGGATAAGCTCTGGAGCAATAATGTTCTTCATAATAAAGATTAATTCTAACTGAATTTATAGAACATTTACAGAAGTCTTCTATACTCAACAGCAAACTTTAAAAGTACTTAGAAAGGTACTTACGTCCACCTAAAAACCTGATAAATTTGTTAAAATTTAAAAACTTCAGTAGTAAATTTTTGTTTATTCATACTATGTCAAAGATTATAATTCAGAGAATACAGTTTAAAACTTCTCACTTATTAAAAAAAAAAGATGAAAAGGGCTGGGAATTTAGCTCAGTGGTTCGGGCGCCTGCCTTGCAAGCACAAGGTCCCTAGTTCAATCCCCAGCAACCACATACAACAATGCAGGGCATGGAAATTCATACCCATAAGCAATCAGAACCACATACCATAGTGCCAGGCATGGTGGCAAACACCTGTAATCCCAGAACTCAGGAGGCAGAGGCAGGAAGATTGCTGTGGGTTTGAGGCTGAGCTCAGGGCCAGTCTAAACTACAAAAATGTGAGACCCTGTCTCAAAAAACAAACAAGCAAATACAAACAAACAAACAAAAAGATGAATAGATGGATCCTGTATAGAAAACCCACACCAGGGCTGATGCTGCCATCAGAGCCCACAGCCAGTGCCATGGTCTTGGGGACAGTTCTGTTGAGAAAAGTCTGGGCCCACGACCAGACCTACCAGCTTCCCACGGGCCCTGCAGTCCCGGGGGACGTGGACATTCACAGCCCAGGCCTCCTGCACCATAGAGCAGGGTACTCAGAGCCAGGCTGACAGATGGTCCCCAGCAGACCCTGTGCATAGCCCCAGGCAGGCACCAATGTCCCTCAACACAGGGCACTGTCACCTGTTAGGCCCCAAGGCCGCATGTGTTTGAAGGTGATGGACACGAGGCTCCTGGCTACGCAGGCCTGGTAGGAAGAGGCAACACCAGAGGCCTGAAGACTCCTCCCCCCAGCTCCTCCCTTCTCTCTGCTTGCTGCTCCCCAGTGGGTGGGCAGCTCTCCCGCCCGGCCATCCTGCTTGGAGCCCTGACTTGACTGAAATGGGAGCCGACAGCAGCCTCTGCTCCTCTATGCTGTCGGGGCAGGCATCACGTCCCAGAACTAAGTGACTGAGATACACCACACCTCTTCCCCTTCCTTCACTGGCCCCCAGGACTCTGCCCAGCTGCTGTGGGCCGCACTGTGCCCTCCAAGTTCACAGCCCTGCCCCCGGGACCTTGGGACATGAAGGGACTTATTTGGAGATAGAGCCTTTATAAAAGTAACTAAGACAAAGTGGGCCCAGGCTGGACCCCCTCCTCATGACTGTGTGCAGGGGAGGGGCCTGCAGCCTGGCGCTCGAGGAGGACCACAGAAGAGCCCAGGAGGGAGCAGGGACCAGCCTGTGACCCTGGCACTCAGACTCCATCCTCCAGAGCGGGGCAGTGCACCTGGTCTAGGGTTCAACTGCAAAGCTGTTTTGTGTGATACTGTTCTGCCACTGCCCCACGTGGCACACCAGCGAGCAAGCAAAGGCAGGCTGTGCCCAGCAGGGTTCCAGGGCCAACCTGCATCTGCCTCCCTCGAGATGTGCATAGCAACACACTCAGCAGAGTGGCAGGACAGCACACACAAAAGGGGGAGTGAAAAGAGAAAAGTCTAAGGGGCAATCAGAAAAACAATGAGACAAATTTAAGTGGTGCTAGTGGCACACACCTGTCATCCCAGTACTCAGAAGGCTGAGGCAGAGGATTGCCTCAGTGTGAGCCAGCCCGGGCTAGTAGCCAGACAGAGGAGGCAAGGAGAGCTCTGCCGCAACACAGGCACAGAACCCACAACTCATACATGGACCGTGCACACCAGCCTATAGCA
Organism: Petromus typicus; assembly: GCA_004026965.1. Lineage (NCBI taxonomy): Eukaryota > Metazoa > Chordata > Mammalia > Rodentia > Petromuridae > Petromus > Petromus typicus. Next base: position 19,503 of record PVIR01026201.1, on the reverse strand, counting down.
TTCAGAAGAGTACATACAACCCCACACACAATGTACACCACTCAGCACACAGTCCACACTTGCCCAGGTGAGGGGGCCACAGGGTCCCTGGGGACAGCAATGCTGAGCATACAGCTGTGGACAGGAGCCCTTGAGAAAGTGGCAGCTGTCTCCTCACGGCCACTGACAGCTCACATGGCCTGAGTGCAGCCCAGTGCAGGGTACTCAGCAGGGACAAGTGTGAGGAAGAGGATGATGGGTGTTGGTGGGTGGCTGGGCAGGTGGATGGAGTGGGCATGCAGGTAGATGGGGGATGGTGAGACAGTGAGTGGGAGGGGCAGCGGGTCATGCTGTGCAGTCTGGAGACAAGAGCTTGAAGAACAAAGGGACCTTAGAGTGAATCATATGGCCCAAGCCAGGGCTCTGCTCTCTTCCATCTCAGCAGTGTGCATCCGGATCCAGTTTGTCCCTCGTGCTTCCCTAGAACTGCTCCTCACAGCAAGCGTCAGGTCGGTGCCCAGGGAGCCAGTGCACTGCAGGGGAGGTCCCACTCACCTGCTCATGGTGAGGAGGCTGTCTGAGGGGTATATGTGTGAGTGTGAGTGTGTGTGCATGTGTGTGTGTGTGTGTGTGTGTGCGCACTTCCATGAGCCTGTCTGTCCTGCGTGTGTCTGCTGTGCTGTGCAGGTTGACAGTGTCTGCCTGGACACCCATGCTGTGTGTGAGCACGCGCATGTTTGTTACACAGCCACCCCCTCAAACCTCATCACTGGGACTCTTCCTCTCCATCCCCTGCAGGTCCCATGGATGCCAGGCTGGTTGTAGGTTGGGCTGGCTGAGCTCTGCATGGGGCAAACTCATCCAGCTGGTTTCAGGCCTAGGGCACCAGGATCACCATGGGGAGGAACAGAGGGGTCCACAGGCGACAGGCACCTCTGCCTAGGCTTCCCCAGCCTGGCAAAGCCCTGTGCCCCAGCCTGCTCAGTGCTGGCCTGAGCTACACACAGAGGTCACTCTGCGAGTCCTATGCACCCATGCTGTCCATCATGCTGGCATAGACCAGGGACTTCCCAGGCCAGCACCAGCTGGTCACAGCCTGTTGCTCACTACACCTTCAGCCTTTTTGCTCCCTGTACCCCCAGTAAGCCTTCCCTGCTCCACAGGGTTCAGTCTGGTTTTGGGGGCGGTTGTTTGTTTTTGTGGTGCCAAAAAGCAAACCCACAGGTCCATTTGGAACTGCATCTCCATCCTTTCTTTATTATTTTGAAATTGTATCTGGCTGAGTTCCCACAATGGCCAGGCAGGGCTCAGACCTGTGGTCCAGCTGAGCCTCAAGTGCTGAGATTGCAGGGGCACATCCCCATGCCCACCTGTCTCAGCTTCTGCAGACAGCCAGCTTCCTCTCCAGTCTCCCCTTGAACATGAGAGTCCGAGAACCCAGAAGCAGCAGCACCATTCATTTGTCCTCTCCTGTTCTGTCCCCAAGCCAGACTGGAGCATAACAGGCCAGGTGTCGAACCTCACAGGGGTGGGCACCTCACCCACAGTGAGCCCCACTGCAAGTGCTTTCCTTTCCACCATGTGCCCTGACCTCAGCCTGTACCCCTCAAGGACCCACCTGGTGACAGCCTGCTGGGCACTGAGCTCCCTGGCAGGCTGTGAAAGGGCTGCCTCCTCCATCCTCGGCCTGCCTGCCTGCCTACATCTGTCTGTCTGTCTCCAGCTGTCTCTGTCTCGCACACGCGCACACACACACATGCACACACACACGCACACACACACACACCAGGGTGTCCACAGAGGAAAGGCCAGGCCCCGTCAAGGGACCTTGCCTCAGGGAGGTGGGGTAGGCTGCCTGGCCCCTGTGCCTAGCAGGGGCAGATGGCCTGGGCCGCAGCCTCTGCCCAGCACATGTCTAGCCATCTGCACGGGCATGGCTGCCAGCTCTGCTGCTTCTCCACCTCCACCCTCAGCTGCCCTGCCCCTCTCAGCCCCACCTCAGGAACGCAGCAAGAGGCCAACCCGCCCTGTCCCAGCTACAATGCTGTGTGGCTCCCCATGTCCCTGCCTCCCCAGTTCTGGGCAGGGCTTCTGTCCTGGGCCTGGCCTGGCTCTGCCTTCCCTTCCCAGAGCACCCCAGCGCTCGCCCTGGCTCTGGGAACCCACAGTGCCCTTCCTCTCGGCATGCTTGGCTCAACACTTAGCTCAGCCTGACACTCAGCTCAGCCCATCTCTGTGGCATTTCTGGCTTCGCCATCTTTCTTTCACTCACACTAGCAAGTCACACCCAAGGCAGCAACGTAGCCATGAGTAGAGCTGTGCGGGGTCCTGGGGTGATGCCAAACAGGCCTGGGGCAAGTGACACAGCACAGGCACGGCAATGGCGGCCAGGTGGAAGGCCATGCTCCAGGTCTGGTGCTCAGGGGACCTGTCTGGGCAGATGGAGTACACAGACCAGAGGGCCAAGGCCCTGGGCAGGGCTGCCTAAGCAAGAGTACAGGGGCACCAGCCAGGGTAGATGCAGGGGGCAGCAGAATCTGCTCTGAGTAATGGTCCCTGGGGTACACAGACACCCAGAGGATAGCAGAAGTTTCCAAAAGCCACCACAGCACCTGCCCAGGGAGGCCGTGATTGCCTGGTGCCAGGCTTGTCCTGCCTCATCACGCTGTCCTGTCATCTTCCATTCCTCCCCAAGCCCAGCCCACACAGCAGCTCCAAAGCAGGGCAGGGGCTTCAGATCCACTGACCCTGCCCTGTAACCAAAGAAGGGGCACCGCAGCCCAAGAAGTGACGCAGCACCCAGCAGCCCACAGTGGCCCCAGGCCCGGCCTGGGTCCCCCGCAGCCAAGTCACTGGCAGAGTGTGTGCTCAGGGTTCTGGCAGCCCCAGGTTCTAGCCTCACTCATTCATTCACTCATCCACTCATTCACTCATTCTCTTGTTCACTCATGAAGTTGTGGCCTCACTCATCCACTCACCCTCACCTGCTCCAGCACAGCCTTCAGCTTGACTGAGCGAGGCCGCAACCGGGCGGACACTCAGGCACTAGTCAGGCCAGACCTCAGTGGGGGCAGATGGGCTGGCAAGGGGCCAGGAGGAGGGCCTTGAGAGGGGCCAGAACCTTGTTGCCACACAGACTCCAGACACCAACTATGCCAGAAATGGTGGTCAGATGCCACCAGCTCACAGAAGAGACCAGAGAGGTGGCAGACATGCGGGTTCTGCTGGAGCCTTCATTCCTGGAAGCCAGGGCTCAGGGCAGGTGGCCATGGGCCATCTGGAGCAATGTCCGAGGGCTGAGGCTGACTTCAGGCTAACCACTGTGGCCACACTCAGAGAGGCCCAGGGCTCAGAGGGCTCTGAGCCCCAGGGCTGCCCACTCCCACCCCAATAAGGGGCCAAGGGACTGTCCTCACTCACTAGGGACAGGGCATAAGGATGGAGGTTACATTGCAGGCACTCCCAGCCTGGACCTGGGAGACACCCAACCCTGAGCTCGTTTGCAGCCCAGGGACGCCAGTGGCCAACCTGCCCGCCCTCTCACACCCTGACCTCAGCAGACTCCAGGCCACGACCTCTACTCTCCAGCCATGTCCTGTCCTTAGGGCTCCCTTTGGGCCTCTCCCCCTCCCTCCACAGGCTGCCAGGTCACAGGCTGAAGTCACAGCCCATGGTCCCAGTTAGGAACCTGTACAAGGTGGACTCACTCATCCACTCCTCACTCCTCCCTTGCCCCACCACATCAAGGGCCAGTGTCCTCGTTTTCCCACTGTGACACCAGAGAGCTGGCAGTACCCCATTCCCACCCTATGAGCCCATTCCAAATGGCTGGGCCTGGAAACCTGAATTTTGAAGTGCCTAGGGAATTCTTAGGGGTCCTGGGGACCTGAGACTGGGGACCCTAGAAGCCCAGGAAACACCCATGGCTGGGGTCTGTGGCTGCCATGTGAGACCCCGCTGCTAGCAAGCTCTGCCTCAGGCAGAAAATAGAAGGGGCCAGGATGTTGAGTGAGTAGGTGGGTGGATGAGTGGATGGGAGTGGCTGGATGGACTTGTGGATGGATGGGGGCATTGTGGGTGGGTGGGTAGACAGAGGGACAGAGACTGGTACACAAACCCATATACCTTCAAGGTTCAGCCACTGCCACTGCTCCATATGGGCCCTGACACTAACTCCTGTGCACTTGGAAGAGTGTAACCCCAACCCAAGCACCACTTCTCAGATTCTCAGGGTCTCTGTCCTGTCTGGGGTCCCCACACCCCATCAAGGATATCAGAGGCAAAAGCGGTGGAGACCATGCTACCCTGCTGGGTGCCTTGGGGGTGGCCCTGGCCATTCCCAGGGTTGTTTGAAATGAGATGACAGATCATCAGGTTAGACAGGGCATCAGACCCAACCCTGGCCACCTTCAAGAAGGTCCCCAAGCCTGCTTCCCAGCATCACTCAGAGTCCAGCAGACGTCCATCACCCCAACCCACACTACTCACACTCACACACGTGGACACACACACACACACACACACAAAGAAGCTGGGAAGGGGGCTACTGCCCAAGGCCTCTGCCCCTGAGGGTGAGTGCTGGTCCCCACTGCACCTGCAGGGTCCTCTGCCAGTGTCCCCTCACCTGGACCGCCCCACAGACTATACTGCGGACCTTCCAGACACTCCAGCACAGTCTCAGGATGGGGGTCCCTCACCCAGGGGTGGCCCTGCATGTCTTGGGTGCCGGGTCCCCCACAGCAGGGATCACTGGCAGAGTATGTCAGCCTCCAGACCCGCTGCCAAGCCCTCTCCACCAGCCTGTGTTTGTTTGGGCTGTTTTTGCCCTTTTAAAGTAAAAATCATTTATTTTTAACTCACTGATGCTGCTGTTTGCACATTACTAAGGTGCCAAAATAAAAAGCCGGCCTGTTTCTTTTCTTGGCTTGCACGTCCGTGGGCGGTGTCCTTGCCTCCCCGGCCAGGCAGCCCAGTCCGGGTGACTGGGTGCCAAAAAGAAGGCTGCATTAGCCTCTTGGGGACAGATCTGAGGGGCAGAGAGGGTGAGGACGGCCCAGGGCAGAGACTTCTGGGGTGGACTTTGTCGCTATCCCCAGTATCCCTATGACAATAGCCAGCCGGCCTGGACACTGGGTGCCAGGGGCAGCAGCCCTATCCATGAACTCAAGACACTCACAGGGTGTAGGAGAAGGAAAGATGAGGACCAAAGAGAGATCAAAGGATGTGTAGCAGCAGGTGACCAGGTGACCAGGCCAGGGCAGGTGCTGTGGGAGGGTAGCTGCCAGGCAGGAACAGTGCCCATCCCTGCAGCTAGATACCTGGTCTTTTCTGTGCAGTGGGCACAACTTGAGAGAGGATAGGACCCTTGCATGGCTCCAGCAACCTCATCTGCCCAGTAGCCACCCCTCTTCTTCTTTGGTCCTGCTCACTGAGGTCTGTGGAGGCTGCCAGGCCAGGGGGATGGACAAGGACAGAGGCAGTGACAGCCCTGCCGCTGAGGAAGGCTGAGGCTGGGTATTCCCAAGACGCCCCTTCCACTGTGCAGACACGTGACTGGGCACAGTCCCCAGGTCAAGTGGCAGAGGCAGAAAGAGGGACATCACCCTCACAGGATGCATGTGAAGACAGCGGCAGCTGCTCCAAAAGGAACTGGGAAGGGCCGCACTACAGCTCTGACCAGGCCCACAGCCTCAAGACCAACCCTCGGGCCCCTGCACACCATCCGGCCCTGGAGAACCTGGCCGTGGGGCTGAGCCAGGAGTAAGCAGGAGCCACTCTTGGTGGGGAGGGGACCAGGGAGGGAGGAGAGGGATGCAGGAACAGCAGACCAGGCCCAGACCGGAGACCCCATGTGTGGCTGCACCACACATAGTGACACGGCCACTGCAATGTCCTGAGAGCTTTCTCCTGGGTCTGGGGCTCAGGGTCCAGCTCATGGTGATGTTCCTGTCTGGGGGGACAGGATGGTCACCTGCTCAGCCAGACCCCAGCACCTCCCCAGCTGAGTCACCCCCTGCTCGACACCCATCGTCTGGCGCCCTCATAATCTACCTGTGTCCTGGAACCACAAATCCACCTGATCACCAACCATCTGAGCTCCATGGCCAGGCTCAGGATCATGAGGGCCCCTGGCAGAGAAAAGTGTGTGTGGGTGAGAGTAACCCGTCCAAGGCATACACTCCTACAAGGACAGTGGACCAAGGCACAGACCAGGGTGCGACCCCAGCTGGGTGTTAGGGGTTCACGCTGGGCAGTGCAGGGGGCTGGGTGAATGACGACAGGCGGAGCAGTCCCTATGGAGTGCAACTGCACCCTGGGCCCACAGAGGCCGGAGGCCCACACGCAGTTGTGGGCACCAGAGGAACACAGCCCTCAGCAAAGGCAGTGGTGTGGGATGCAGAAGGGGCCCCAGCAGCCACCCACCCCACCTGGGGCACCCCACTAGCTGGGGTCCACCTCACTCACCCTGCTTGCCTTGACCTCCTGCCCAGCCCATACTCCCCATACAGTTCCTCCTGAAATAACCGCCAGGGGGATGCCCAACTGCATACCAGCCCTGGGACAAAGGAAAGTAGGGGTGGTGCTGTGTAGCCTTTCCCTGGGTAGTGGGTTCGCCCTCAGGTTCTTGGTCCTGGTTGGCCAACACTCACTGCCCCATCCAGGGCTCCAGCTGTGATCCTAGCTCCCAGACCCGCCAGGCTGCACCTACTAACATGGTGTGGGAGAGCTGCGCCGATGCGGGGTGCACACACCCACCCACGCAGCACATGAACCCCATGGGCAGATGCACCCACTGCAGGCTATGGGAATCCAGGAGAGCCTGTGTACCCGGCTGCACCGTGTCTCCATGGCAACCTGCTGTGCGCCCCCTGCTGGCTCCAAAGAGGAGCTCAGCTCTTAAGGGGGAGGGCAGCCATGCAGTCAATGGATGGCGTGCTTCTGGCAGCGGGATTGTGACCAAGGGCCTTATGACCAGGATGGCTGGTCTGCATCCATGCCCCTCTCACAGGTCCCCCAGGAGCGCTGCTGTGTTCATATGTGGCCTGTCCTGGCCGCTGAGTGCCCAGTATGAGACAGATAGCAGGGACAGAGTATAGCCTGCCCAGCGGTGATGAGCAGCTGAGGCAGTCACTCAGCTTCCTGGAGAACATGGGCCCACAGTGTCGGCCTGAGGCCATGCTGGAGGTGGCTGGGGACAGAGAAGGGCTGTGTTTGTGGCCCAGGTTCCTCCACCTAGTGCTGCTGGGGTTCTAGATGGAACCAGGACAGAAAAGGGACAGCACTTTGCCCAATGTGTGGCTTCTCTCGGCAGCAAGGAGACACACCTTTCCCCAGGTGTCCTGGGTAAGAAGAGGTCCTAGGGTGACAGTTTGCAGTGAGACAGGTGGCCTGCTGTGTCAGGGGGCACCCCCTGCCCTGGGAGCACACCGAGGAGGTGTCCCCAGCGACACTCAGAGCCTATACCTCTCTGCTCAGCTAACCTACCGGTCCTAGAATGACCAAGTAACCTATCAGTCCCAGGATGACCCGCTGTAGGGCCACATGCAGCCACTTTGGGGGGCAGGGCAGGCACAGAAAGGCTGATGAGAGGAAGAAATACTGCATTCTCCTCAACGGGTGTATGTATGTCAACTGCAGGAGACAGAGGAACGGCCCATGGCACAGCGCATAGCATGAGTCCAGAGGACAGGGCCTCACTAGGGCTGGATGGAAGGGGTAGGACCTTCCCTGGCACCACAGGCCAGCCCCAGGGCTCAAGCCCATAGTGAAGGCAGAGCTGTTCTTAAAAGCACAGAAGCTCCCTGTGCACCCCCAAGAACTGACAAAAGCATCAGAGAAGAATAGGAGACTCCCACAGGGGAGAGAGATGGATGAACACACAGAAGTCCACAGCCGTGGGTGTCTGACAGCGATGCGCAGGACAGCGGACAGGAAGCCCGTGCACATCCCACTGCGAGCACAAACTGAACTGCAGCACCAGGAGGGGCAGTGTGACAGCCACAAGGCTTAAAGATCTGCCTGTCTTTTGTGTGCGGTCCCAGAATCAGGCAACACACTGTTCTGCGTCAGAGGATATGCTGAAGGGAAGGGCAGCTGCTTGACAGACAAAGGGCCTGGGAGATGTCCCTCATGGCACTGTGACAACTGGCGGTGGCAAGTCAACAAGACCGTTAGTAGGAATACCTCAGTTCTGCTGGACAAAGGCCTGTCCAGGCCACTGGGTGTTGGGGTCGTGGAGGTGTGGCCAGGGTCTGAACCTGGCCCCTGACCCTCCCCTCTGGCCGGGCACTGTTTCCCAGCCTTCATGAACGCAGCTGCTCGCTCCGCTGTGCCCTTCCACCGGTAATCCTGCCTTGGAGCCAGCCAACCACAGACTGAATGCCCCAAGACCACGACCCAGGTTAAACTGTACATGTGGGTCACTGCGTCCCAGCACTGGGAAAGTGACCAGCACAGTTTCTGTGAGCTTTCAAGCAGTGAGGCTGCCTTGTGATGCTGGCTCTGGTCAAGTGGAATCACCTGTTTTTTGGAAAATGGGTGTTTCACAGTTCACTCTGCGAGGTGGCCCTTGGCCGATGACTGGCCTGGTTTGGTCAGGCAAGCTGGGGCCTCCTGGGAACCTCCGCAATCTGTGTCTAAACAAAAAAAAACATTTAACTCCATCTGAAAGACAAACATAACAAAGGAGAAGCATGTCTATATTCTCATACGAAAAGATAACGTGAAGAAAGATATAGATGCTCCACAAGTCAATAACACATTCAGCAATAACGGCGCATTGTTTCTAGACATGTTGATTATGAAGCATGGAGGGATGATAGGGATGACACTGGCGGGGAAGCCTGACAGAGACTCAGCAGTAAGATGCACATAGACTGTCCAAAAAAGATAAATATGGGTTTAATAAATTAGACTCTTTTTCCAGTTCTTTGAGACAGGATCTCAGACTTTTGACAGTCTTCCTGCCTCAGCCTCTTGAGTGGCAGGATTACTGGAGTACAGCATTAAACCTGGCAATAAGGATAGATTTTGTAGGAAAAATTGAGGTTAGGAGTTGGCTACTGTGAGGGAAGGGCCACCACAGGGGCAGGTTATCACCTGGAGGGTATGGGGGCACAGGGGGCAGGGGTTACCCCAGGGAGGGGAGGGACGCTGCCTCAGGACAGCCAGTGCCCTGTCCTCGCACTCAGTGGGCTCCCACCTGTAGAACGGAGCTTTTCTTCAGTAAGGAGCTACGAGGCTGCAAGCGAGCGGCCGGCAGCCTTTGGGACTGTGGATGGCCTGTGCTCAGGACTGTGGCCTCCCCGTGTGACTGTCAGGCTCCCACTCTGGGTCTCAGTAGGACCATCACCATGGAACAGGGAGAGAACGTAAGGGAGTGGGTGTGGCCTTGCCCCTGGTAAACAGGGCCCTGGTGCATCTGGACAAGGCCACTGGGGGGGGGGTGTCCTGAGCCCTTTGCCGCAACCCTGCCCTTGGCACACACAATGTGGGGGCTTTCTCAGCCTTGCCTGCCTGCAGAGCCCAGCGCTCAGGTGGACAGTGTGGGGACAACCATGAAGACACCTGAGAAAGGCTGTGTTGCCCACACCCCAAATGGATCAAAGCCAAGATTTTAGAAGGAAGCTCCACAGCCAGAGGAGCTTCAGAGACTGATTTCTTTGTGCTTTGGAAGGGGAACATTCTCCCCAAGCTTCAGACTACAGGGAACAGCAGCATGAGGGGACAGAAATTTACATATGCTTGGCAGGAGCCAAGAGCAAGGCAGAGCGTGAAGCGTCAAGTCAAAACATATGTGATACACAGAAGGAACATTTCCACAGCTGCTTTCACAGCCAAAGGCTGCTCTTCTTGACACAAGAGCTCTTGATAAAACAGGGAGGGGGACCCACAGTGGGGCACAGCGGCACAACTATAGTCCCAGCCCTAGGCAGACTGAGGCAAGAGCGTTGTCCCATGTTTGAGGCCACCCTGAGCTACATAGTGAGTTCAAGGCCAGCCTCAGCTACACGGTGAGACCCTCTCTCAAAACACAAGAAAAGAGAAGAGAAGAGAAAGAAAAGAAAAGGCCTGACAGGAAAGGGAGACAAAAACCTGGACAGGCCAGTCACAGGGAGAAACATAGAGAAGAAGATGACTGTCGAAGATGGGAAATGGGCCAGGCCTCTGTGGGCTGGTCCACCCCATGCCTAAAGCCAGCTCTACAGCTGCTGGGCCCCTGAGCTGAGAAGCAGCCTCTGCCCCAATAGTGGCCCTGACGGAGGACAACTGGGCAGTGCACATCCTGAAGTGCAGCGCACATCCTGAAGGCGCAAAGCCCTGGTGGCTGCCTCTCTGCCCTCAGCTCCCTCTCCCTCCAGGCAGCTCCGCCAAGTGCTGTCAGGAGGAGCAAGGGGTGTTGGCTGCCACCTTCTGGGGAGAGAAAGAAATGGGTGCCACCAGGGCAAAGAAATGGATGCCACCTACCCAACACAGCCGCCCCATAGATGGGGCAGATGCCTACCCACAACTGAGCCAAATGGGCTCCACCCACTCCCCATCTTCTGCCTGAACCTCAGCAAGAGTGGAGCCCCAACAGAGTACTGTGGGCTCACTGAGTTCTCTCACAGTTTGGGGAAACTGAGGCAGCTAGAATCTATGAGGCAGGAGTCAGAGGCAAGGGAGCTGCAGAAAGAAGGATTCAGAAATGTATGTGGAGTCAGGTGCGGTGGTACAAACTTGCCATTCCATCACTCAGAAGGTTGAGACAGGAGGATCTCAAGTTTGAAGCCAGCCTGGACAACTTAGCAGTTTTGAAGTAATAAAGGGCCAAGTTTCCCCAAATATGATGAAAAAATTAGCTTTCAGATCCAACGAGTAGTTTGTTGAGTAGTTTGTTAAATTCTAAGCAGAATTTACACACACACACACACACACACACACACACACACACACACACCAACCACATTCTGAAACCAAAGATCAAAATAAAATCATAAATACAGTCTGAGAGGAAAATTAAAAAATATTACATAAAGGAGAGAAAACTAAACAAATGCCTCAGGCGTCTCCTTAGAGACAATACAAGGCCAGAGCCAAGCAAATGGCAGTGATGACGCAGAGAGAGAGAGGAGAGAGGCAGCACCACACCCTGTGGGCATCCTCAGAAACAAAAAGAGCTGAGCAGGCTCAGCCCAGGGTCAGAAGGATGAAGGAGGTCACCAGAGAAACGACTGTCCCAAGCCAGAGCCCCAGTGGGCAGCAGAAGGCAGGAGCCCAGGCACAGCCAGCAGTCTGGGGGCTCACTGAGGTGACCCCACCACCGAGAGGGAGCAGGGAGCCCCAAGAGGCATTACTGTGTAAATGGCAAAACGTTTTCCAGGGTGAGTGGGAAGTGTGGGCCACCAACCCGGCCTGGGATGGAGTGTGAGGGTAGGTGCGGGGTACTTAGCATACATTCAAAATAACTATCAATAACCCAACAGACGAGACATCCCAGAGGACACCTGGGCAAAGGGCTGGGCATCTGCAGAGAAGCAGGTGTAGCTTCCCAGGGGTGCTCCCCAGAAACTCCACAGAAGGAAGACAGTTATAAAAAAAAAAAAAAAAAAAAAAGCCAGCTGTGCAGTGTACACCTGTCATCCCAGCACTCTGGGAGGCTGAGGCAGGAAGTTCACAATTTAGCCAGACCATGCCTTGAGGGCAGGGGATTTAGCTCAAGTGGTACCACACCTACTTGCAAGCACAAGGGCCTGTATTCAGTCCTGACCATAGCTCGAGAAATAAGTGAATAAACAAATGAATAAAAACTGATAGGATGAGGATGCAGCTCAGTGTGAAGATCCTGCGTTCAGTCATCAGTTTAAAAAGTACTGAACGAGCCACGAGTTCTTCCTAGGCCTGAAATGAGGGAGCTCTGCCCAAAGTCCTCTCAGGGAGGCTCCAGGCAGAGGGGTGTTAAACAGACTGAAACAGTGTCTTGACAAAGCAGCAGGGGCAGATACAGAGCCCCAAAGGGGCAGCGGCCCCGATGCACTGTGTTGGCCTTACCGAGGAGATGTGTCCACCCCTAGCAGAGGAAGGACTGCGCTGCTCCTGCCTCACAACAACCGGCTGAGTGAAGGATGAGGTTGGGTGCAGGGTACTTAGCATATATTCAAAATTACCATCAATAACCCAACAGAGGAGACAAAGTAGGATAATAAAAATACTGCAGTCAGATCAGATGAGGTAGGAAGAGGGAAAATGAGGCAAAATTCAATAGTGAGGGCAGCCTTGTGCCACAGCTTCAGGCCAGAGTTCTCACTCCCAGGAAGACAGCGAACGGAGGAGCAAGCCAGACACTACCAGGAGACAAACCCAGAAGAAGCAGCCTCAGCAACAAAGCAGCCTGCAAAAGTTAGCAGTGCCTGTAACTCCAGCACCCAGAGGCTGAGGCAGGAAGATCACCAAGAATTCGAGCCACCCTACATAGTGAGTGAATAGTGAGTGAGCTACATAGGGAGTGCAAGGCCAGCCTGAGCTATAGAGTGAGACCTGTCTCAACCCACTAAAAGTTCAAAGCAGTCAGCATTATAAGAAAAGGTAGAGCAACTAGATTTAGCTAACAACTTTTAATCCAGAGGGAATGGACTCTCTGGGTTAAGAGATACTACAGAGACACACCAGTTACATGGTGTGGGCCAGCCACTTAATTAAAGTGGTGGCTCTCCTGCCAGGCATGGTGGCATGTACCTGTAGTCCCAGCACTCAGAAGGCTGAGGCAGGAGGTCACTGGGAGCTTGAGGCCAGCATGGGCTACATAGCAAGTCCTTGTTTCCAAATTCCTAAAAAAAAAAAAAATAATAATAATGTTTTGATTCACACTAACAAGATACAAGAGATTTTGGATGTTCCAGTCCTGGAAAGGACATTATTAGTACAAGGGTTTGGACTGTGAAGACTACACTAGGAAATGTCATCGCTTAGCAGAGCCAGGAGATGGTCAGGGTGCAGAGGCCACTCAGCGCCTGCACCACATTGTGAAACGCACGTCTACAAACCAAACCAAACTGAACTGAACCAGAGGAGGGAGAAGAGCAAGACCTAGGGTCACGTGGGGACATGGCCTGGCCCGGCAGAGGTGCAGCGTCTGCCAGGCTCCTTTCCAAATGCTGTTCCATGGTGAGAATTTTCATAATTAAGAAAAGCCCTCCAGTCCTCCACAGATCAGATTTCCGAGGGGCTCAGCCATCTGGTGCCCGGGCCAGTGCCCAGGACCTAGCAGGCAGGAGCAGAGCCACATGGCCGCCACGAGCCCTGCAGGCTGCAGCTCCTCGGCAGTGTCTATTGACAGAGTACCGTCCACACGCCATCTGCTCTGACTTCCGCTGAGACTTGTGCAGTTGGGAGGAGCTGACTGCACCCCATCTGCAGGTTCCACCCCGAACAAACTGGAGTTGAGGGTCTCCCAGGAGACCCTGAGTCCCATGGCTTCAGAGTGGCCATGAATGAAGTGCCACCGAGCAGGAGGTGCTGGCATGAGGCTGGTGAGCAGGAGGAGCAGGACAGAGGAGCCTGCGGGGGCCGCAGAACAAGGTCCAGGGACACTGTGGGCTCCATGGCATGCTGCAATGAAGCCAGCACTGCCCCTCTCTGACCCCACAGAAGCGGGAAGGCCAGGAAGCCTCACAGTCTGTAGGCGACACCCTCACCCCCATCCCGGCTAGGAAGCGACACTGCAGACAGGTTGGGCGCGAGTGAGCAGACGGCTGCGCGCAGGAGGAAGCCCAGATGCCAGCCTGGCTGCAACTCACAAAATGCAAATTAAAGCCACAACAAGATGCCTCCCCACCCACGGCTGGCGAGCTTCAGAGCGAGGCTGGTACCAAGTGCTGGCAAAGCTGTCTAACACCTAGAACAGGTCCACACTGCCGGGAGGGGTGGGGCGGGCAAGGCACATTCAAGTGCCATTTCGCACGTGTGTGTGTGTGTGTGTGTGTGTGTGTGTGTGTGTGTGTTTACATGCCTGTGCACATGCATATATATGGACACATCCACATGCATGTGGCAGAAATTAACAATGGGTCACTCCAACTGCAGGTTATGCAAGGGTCATTGTTCTATTCTCCCAGATTTTCTATTTGCTTGAAATTCTCTAAAATATACTCTAGAGAATAGCCTATAAGAAGGTGAGTGGCCAAGAGACAAAGGGAGGAGGCCAGGGGTATACAAAGGACTCAGATGCATTACGTCCACCAATTCCCCATGGTGACTGAGCCTTATGTACCTCAGACACATGCTAATAAACACTTGTTAATGTTTAAATAAATAAAAGAAGGCAAAAAAGTCTGAAAATATATATAGCATCAGAAGGCAAAGAGCACAAGACACTTCCAACTTCCACAGCCTTCGCCATTCCGTAAACCACAGAGCAAGGCTCCACTCCAGGACAAGCAGGTCGAGGGCATGTGGACCAAGGCAGGCTCCACAGATGGCACCATCCAGGAGATCTGGCTCTGCAGGAACTGCGGCTGTCACACCGCAACACTGAGGGCCCAGACCGCACCGTGCGACCCTCCGTGGGTCTCAGTGCTTGGCTGTCTGAGTGCGGCCACTGCCCAGCTCCACTCTGGGCTGGGGCTACAGGTCCTCACTCACACAAGGGCCTGGGCACACTGAGCCAGGTGCAGCCAGAGCTGCCCAGACTAGGCATAACACTGTTGGTGAACAAGACACCAGGGGGCCACAGCGAGGAGGGTCAAGCCAGGGCCAGGCTAGGAAAGACATACAGCTCCATCAGGCTCTCCTCACTGGCCCTAGGAAAGCACAAACACCAAGAGGGTGTTAAACTGGACAACTTTGGACCACACTCTTGGCTCCTTTCAGGTGTGTTTCCCCTTTCAGGTGTATTTCCAGGTGGAAACACACCTGAAATTTTAACATGGGTGTACAGGGCAGCAGGGAGTCCTGCCTGGGAGGTTGGAGCACTTGAGAGTTACCTGCGGTCCCCCAGCCCTCCCCTGCTCCCCTTCCTTAGTCAGCCAGTGATCCTTCCTTTGTCTGCCTCTGCCCCTGGGGGTCTCTCAGCTCCAGGCCTCTCCAGGCTTCTCCTTGGCCCCTCCACACACTTCCCACCTGACTGGGCCTCTGGATCCTTGGCACATGGGGCAGCTATGGTGCTGCCATGGCACCAAGCCTGCCAGGCCTGGCCTCCTCAGAGGCCAGTGAACTCCAGGCTCTCCCAGCAGCTCCTCCAAAGGGCAGAGTACAAGGCCTTGGCTGCCACCTTCGCGCACAGGAGGCCAGGCTCTCCATGACAGGCAGCTTCACTTGCACACATGCCCCTGCCCTATCTGACTCCAACCCCCGTCCTTCATCTGTGCCCCCAAGGGCACACATGGCAGTGCTCAGTTCTAGAGGAGCAGGGCCATGGCCATCAGAAGCCAGAGAGGCCTGGACATGGGTGATATTCTCACGGCCCAGAATGTCCTGAGAGTCTCCATCCCATGTCTGTGTGGTGCAAGCCCAGCGGACAGGCCAGCACCACAGGGCAGAGCCCATTTCAGAGGCACACTGAGACCAGATGGCACAGAGGGGCCGGGGCACAGAACTGCCCTGCACCTTGTGACACAGTCCCTATTAGTACCCCAGTGCCCACAGGAGAGGCACCAGTGATGCTCAGCCTCCCACAGTCAGGCCAGCCATGTCAGGTGTTCCCACCACCCCGCCATTTTGGGCACTGTGGTCACAGAGTGTCAGAGCAGGGTGTGCAGCATGGCACACTGGTAAGCAGTGCCATCCTTGCTACGTAACTAGACAAGGAGCCGTGAGCCCAGGGGCCTTCAGTCCTTTCAAACACGGGGCCTCCTATTCCCATATAGGCCCAACTTTCATCCATGCCTCCCAGGCTGCAATGAAACCCTAAAATAAGTCCTAAGAGACCTAAACTTGGTAGTGTGAACCTATAATTCCAACATTTGGGAGGCTGAGGCAGGAGGACTGCTGCAAGTTCGAAGCCATTCTGAGCTACATAGTGAGTCTAAGATCAGCTTGAACTACATAGCGAGACTACCAATAATAAATAAGAAAAATAAGTAAATAAGTTATGGGTAAATGAAGACATGATCTCTAATGCCGGTGAGTTGGTAAAGGAGTTTTATTCACATAGGTGGAATACTGAGCATTCTTCCCAGGTGAGGGGACAGGAATGTCATCACCAGGCCGCAATGGGCAGACTGAAGGATCCTCCCACACAGCACATCCTCAGTGCCACACAGGAGAAGTTGAACCCAAGGGGCCACAAGTCATGTGACACCTGGAGGAAGGAGATGGGCAGCTGGATCAGGTTCATGGAACCAGGGATGAGAGGGCTGTTCTGCTTTCATGGCAGCAGCAGAAGAGCTGTGTGGACAGCTGCCTCTCGGTGCCGAGCTGCCCAGGCCCAGGGAGACCGGTTCACACTGTGAGCCTCGGGTCAGATGCAGGGTCTACAGGCGACATGCAGCGTCCTTCTGCTACCACAGCTGTCCCCAAGAATGGGGCAGTGGCCACCACAGACTGCAGAGCTCGGTAGTGATCCAGGTTCAGACCTCACCCGGTGAGGGTGATCTGCCCGCGCCATCTTGAAGAGGGGCTGAGTGAATTTGGAACCAGAGTCAGTTGGCTCCATCTAGCGGCTCCTGGTGTTAGAGTGAGATGGAAGCGAGTTCAAGCCGGCAGGAGGTGCACGGGGTGTCACAGGCTGAACAAATCGGGTTCCAGCCTCAAAACAAGAAACTGGCCTGAAGTTTGGCAGAAGTACAAGTACAGGCTTGCTGGGATTTTCCACTGCTCACCATGAATCCACAGCTGGCTTGTGGCATTATCAACACAGAGCTGGGCTCTGGCCTGCTCTTTCTATGAGGGACAGCAGAGATGTGCTTGGAATGGACATTTTTCTCTTTTTTTTCCTCTTCTCGTTTTGTTTTGTTTTCTTTTTTCTTGATTTTTTTGTCCTTGTTTCCATGTGACTATGACCCTGCATCTACTTTTCTTCTTATTGTTCTGTTCTATTTCTGTTTTTCTTTCTTTCTTCTCTTTCCCTCTTGTCTTCTTCACCAGTTTCATGAAGTCACAGAGTGTGACTGTGTGACTTTCCTTTAGCCTTTAGCCTCGCTTCTACCTTTTCTTCTTTTTCTATTTCTGTTTTTTCTCTCAATCACTTTTAAATTTTCTCCTCTGAGGGTAAAATCACCATACCGAGAGCATATTTATTGCATATGATTTTCTGGTTTGTTTTGGGTTTTGTTATATATTGTATATAATATATATATATATTGTATATTAAGGTTAGAGGTGGCAAATTAATAATTACCACAGTTTGACATTTTCTAATCTGTGTTTGATGCTGTTGCACTTTCTAATTGTGCTACTTTAACCAAGGTGATATAATTGTTCTAATCAGTTGTTCCTCCTTATATGCCCAGACTGAGATTGCCTAAGGGTCATAAACAATACTCTAAGTCCAGGCCAAAGAAACAGGGGCCAGGCCAAATGGGCAGCCACTTCTGCTTCCAATAAACTGAAGAAGTACAGTGAAAAACCCAAAATTCAGCTACACCTAAAAGATATCTCTGAGAAGTACTCATTTCCTCAGGGCTCTAAATACTAGTAATACCTGGGCCAAAGATGTAGCTCAGTGTCACCACACTGCCCAGCAAGCACAAGTTCCTAAATTTGATTTTCAGTATGAGGAGGGGGGTAATAATGAAGCAAAGTGATACATTCCTGTAGGCCCAGCACTTGGGAGGCTAAGGCAGGAGGATCATCTCAACTTGGAGGCCAGCCTGAGCTACATAGTGAGTACAAGGCCAGCCTGAACTACCTAGTGAGATCCTGTCTCAAAACAACCAAAAAAATTAAATAAATAAATACTAGCAATAAAGCTACCTTCTGTAAACAATATATAAGCATCAACTGGGGAATTAAACTAAAAAAAAGAAGAAGGAAATGAGAAGACACATAAGCAAGATGCAACCTCAGACTTTAGCTCACCAAAGGGGTAATGATGCGGAATAATGTGAAAGCCACCTGCCTGGACTCTTTGAAGTAGCAAAAGCAGTAACAAAGTAGTTGAATAGTATTCTACAATGTCCAAATCAGAAATCTTTCAGACATCTACAGAGATGATAACCATAAGGAAAGACATGCTTAGTGACTCTGGAGCAGATACAGATTAAAAACACAAAGAGGAGCTTAGGAAAATGATGGGAACTATGAGCCTCCAACATAAGAAAGAAATGGAATCCATGAAATATTCAAACAGGTATCCGTAGATTCAAATTTCAAAAATTCCTTTGAAAGTATATGCAGCAGAATCACCCAGTGTGAGGACAAATATTAGATATAGGAGACAAGGCTGCTGTTAGTGATTGTGAAAAGAAAAATTTTTTTAAAATAGCAAGAGACCAAGCCAGGGATTTAGCTCAGTGGTGCCACACTTGCCTGGCAAGCACAAGATTCTGAGTTCAATTCCCTGGTACAGCAAAAAAAAACAAAAAACAAAAAACAAAAGTCAAACACACTAGTTTAAAATCACATGGTTTCTTTTAGGGCTGGGTGTAGTGGTATACACCTGTAATCCCAGCACTCAGGAGACAGGCGTGAGGATTGCCATGAGTCCAAGGCCAGCCTCAGCTATGTAGTAACTCAGGACCAGCCTGAACTACAAAGCAAGACCTGTCCCAAACTAACCCCTCAAAATAGTATTATAGGTAAAAATAGTAGGCAGGCAGAGAGGGCAAGCCCTTGGAGAAAATTTACTGGGAGACTATCAAGAACATCAGTAGCCAATTAAAGCCTTATAATCAGGTCAATAGAAAATTAAGGGTCTGGATCCATCCCCTCCCAGGAATGTAGTAATTTTAAACCCCTGGGGTAAAGGGCCAAGAATTTGGCCCATCTGGAAGAGCAGCCTGATGGGGCGAGGGACCCTATACGATTTAAATTCTTATTGGACCTCATTTGATCAAGATTCCACCTCCTTGAATTTTATGGGAGGCTCCTACTTTAAACCCATCTCACCTCGTGGTCTTTAGCCCTTAAATACCCCCTTAGAAAGGAAGATCTTGGGTTACCCACCTTTCCGGGTATCCGCTTCGGTCTCTCTTAGAAGTCCTTTCCCTCTCTTTCCCTTTCTTTCTATCTAATAAAACTTTTTCTACTCAAACCTCTGTTGGTTGTTCCCGAAATTTATTCCTAAATTTTGGAAACACGAGCTCGCATTTTTTAGAGGAGAGTCAGGCCTTGCTTTCCTGTGTCAGTAGCAAGAGACCAAAAGACCAATCCAACCAGCATAAGATTGATCAAAATCAATTAAAACGCAGGAGATATATAAGCAACATAAAAAAAACTTGCTCACAGAATGATAGCAGAAAACTTCCCAAGCAAGAAAAAATAATCTGACATACAGATAAATGAGGCATATAGAATTTTAATTAGCTATGATCAAAAAAACAATCTGCACCAAGGAATATAGCAGTCAAGACTCCAGAAATTCAACATAAGAACAGAATGGTAAGAGCT
>PVIR01026200.1:0-24155 GCA_004026965.1 Petromus typicus | reverse complement strand
CTGTTCAGCTTTAGACAAGTCACAGCTCCTGTCTTCTTGTGAGAGACAAAGACACAAGTCTGCTCCTCTACGGTGGCCTCTTAGTCCAATCACAACTTTGGATATGCCTCTTTCATCCCATTTGCATGGTGATTGATCTGTCTGCCCCACACTGTACCAAGGTGGGAGAAGTTTAAAGTTGAATGTAGCTTTTTAGGATGCAGGATGGTACTAAATTTGCAAAGACGGTAAAATGGAAGTGTACCAAAAATGTTTACTGTGTCCGGTAAATGGGTTCTATTCTTGAAATCATAAATGCTTTGAAAACAAAAGCTGGGAATTCTCTTAATAAGTAATAATGGTGTATTTGATACATGCATATTCCTGCAAGCACACACACACACACACATACACACACACACACACACACACACACAAATGCGAGTGCATGTGTACACAAACACACATACTGACTGCATAAGGCATTGTGATAGAGAAGTCTGTTATCAGGTTAAAGAGTCCTCAGCTTCGAGGAGTGAGCCTACATATAACAGCAACAAACTAACTTGTCTAAACTGTCAGCTCCTTGACAGCTGTCTGTCAAGTGTGACCTTGTCTGTTAGTGTGACCTTGATACCATTTTGGAAAAGAGATGGATGGTACACTCACTGGAAACGTTGACAGGGTTCAAAAGGTAATGATGTCAATCTAGCATATCCAATTGAAACTACTCAATAAAGGGATGAAAAGGAATAAAAGGGTATAATAAATGTTTATAACATCTAACCCAATAGAAGAGAAAATGGAATGGGAACACTCAATCAAGATGAAATAAAGCAGAATACAAAATGAAAAAAAAAAAACACAAAAGCTGGGAGGAAAAACAACAAAAGTATACGGAGCAATTGACGTGAAAAGAATGTGCAATATAAGGGGATAGAAATAACTCCCTAAATGCAATCAATAGGAGCAGATCGAACTCTATAGAGAAAAGACAAAGACACCAGCCAGCTCAAAAGGAAGGAGACGGGAACTCAACACCCATTATTTATTAACCCAAGCGACAGAGACCTAACTACATCTACATCAGATAAAGTAAATATGATACTCATTCGCATTTTCGTGACAAAACAGTCGTCTGTTTTGGAAAATAGGCTCTCAAGTAGATAAGGCCACTTTATGTCGGTATGTATATAATTTCATAGTCCTGATAATTAGAAACATTAATAAAAGTAGAAATGGCAAATTCACCACCTGGTATGCTTCTCAGAAGCTGAGAGAATGCTCCACAGCTAGAAGAGCAATGGAAAATAATATTAATATAAAAGATTTTTACCAGCTTCAATATTCAGATCGCTCAGCAAACATACCTAGATCACTACACCAAATAATTAAAGAACGGACTTTTAAAAAAAGCATTCCATAGAAATTTCTAAATGTGATCACATGAAAAATATGTCTCATCAAATCATAAAGAACCAGAATTTTCTAACTATCATCCAAATAAAAACTAAAAACACTGAAAGAAAACCTTCAAATCAAAGTAGTATTTGAACTTTTCAAGCCACGTACACTTCTAAACTCATTATTAGTCACAATGAATCATAATGAAAATGAAATGGCATCTAGCCATTTGTCTAGATAGATATTTAAAACGAAGTGCATACTGTTAATTCTTCTGTGTGGTCTTATTCGTAGCTTCACTCAAGTAGACAAATGCATGTACGTTATCTATCTACCTATCATCTGTCACCCTATCTATCTCCCTGTTCTGTGGACTAGGAGAAAAGGCTCGAAATCATGGTGAAACCAAATGAGGCGTGGATAGTTTACAGTAGAAAAGCTCGACCTCCTGGGTACCCAGGAGATCACTACACGATTCTCTCCTTCGCATTTTCCACTCCACAAATGCAGTATGCAATCGTTAGCCTAACACCACCTATACAGATAAGCGTTTTCCTTTACGCTTTTTGAAATCACACATTTGCAAGTAAAGATCAATGCCATGTGTTTCTCCTCATGTACATAATATACAGTGTATCTTTATCATAACATCACTTCAGATATTGTTCCTCATTGTTATATTGCCACGACAGCCACATCATTTGGGCATATAATATTTTATTTATCTTTCTGCTATTGAAGAACATTGAGGCTGCTTTCAGCCCTTTGCTATTATCAGGATTGTTGTGAATAAAATTACATTTAAATCATATCACATATGCACAAGACTTCTCTCTATAGGCGGATTTCTCAGAAGTGGAGCATCTTTGTCAGATATCAGTCTTTGATACCATTATACTTCTAATACAGATAGAAATTGTAATAGTGCTAGAAATTTACCATATCAATATCGTGAATACTGTTACATATTTACAGTTCTCCTCAGGAGCTATACCATGTTAGACTTGCACCAAAAATACACAATAGTACTTCAGTGACTCATTATCTGTGCAAGGTTTCTTTTGCCTGGAGTATACTTTTTCCTTGCCACAAGTTATCCTCCACAGGAAGTGATTTGAATGCTGGCTGTTGGAAGAATTCCCCCTCTTCCGTCCTACTACCTCCAGGCTGAGCACCCCTGTAGAAACTAGGATATATATGTCTCATAGGACTTCTCACACTATTGTTCTGCCGGGGTATCAGTTCCTGAATACAAGTGCTGCATTATTTATCTTTTCTTACTTGTACTTTATACAACATTCAACTCCAGGAAGAGTGGCTTAACATTTGGCTGAAACTTCTGTGGTTATATGATCTCTAAATCAATTTATAAATGCAAAATATCTTGTAAACAAGAAATAAAAAGCTTTACTTTTCTCAACGCTAAAACTACCCAATACCCAAAGTTGGGGGGTGGGGTTTACTTTGGTTCCTGGTTTATAGAATGTTTTTTTTAATCCATGTCCAGTGCTGTTTTATAGACTTATGTAGGTTGAGATCCACCATCTTTCTCACCCTCTGTAGTATGCACACCTGGAATATTTCTAGTAATTTGATTTATTTGTCATTGTGTACAATCCATTACACTGTTTGCACATTCTGGTTGATTTTTTTTATGACTTTCTTTTCTAACTAAGTTTTATTGTTGCCTTAAAATGTTTCCTACTGGCTTCACTTTTAAGAAATACAAAGGAAAATAAAAAGAGTTCATACTTGTTATATGTCACACATGCAAGTATTTACTAAATAGTGTTAAATTTTACATGTGGTAAGTTATTAAATCATGTTTATGGGTTTTTAAAAAGGGAATTATCCACATTAAAGAAAGTTCCTTATACTAAAAAATGTCTGTAAACCATAAGTGTGAGTTTTCAACATTAGTGTTTCTTTGTTGAACAAGCTTTCAGCTCAAAGACAAATGTCTAACTGGGCCAAACTATCTTGGCTACAAAGACAAGAAAATGCCATCACTCTGCATTCTGAAGCTTCCCAGAAAGCAAGGTGAAAGCACTCTGAGTTGCTTAGATTTTGCAGCCTGGTCCTGTGCATGAGGCTTACAAATACGAGTATGCACACAGATGGGAAGCAGAGAGAAGTCTCCTTGGAGCACCAACTCAAAGCACCACACTGCAGCAGCAGTTAAGAGAGAGAAATCACGGACATATGTTCAACAGTCAGAAGGATACTTAGGGTTAACCTGCAAACAGAAGGCTGCAACAGGTCAACATCCGAAACCGGCTCGGACGAGGTCAAACGATCAGTTCAGACTTCAAGCGACACATTCTCACCTATGTGACGAAGAATATCGCAAAGGACGAGCCCTTTCGACCGAGGCTGTTCAAGTGCCTGAATTCTTCAATGAGTGACCACATTTATTTATTAGCGGTACGGCCAAGGCAGAATTTACTCAGCATAAGGCAGCATGACGGTCAATAATAAATGTTCTAAAGAACATAATAAAATTGGAATTCAGATTTTGTTCATTATATGTCAGAAAGCATAGTCAGCATGGATGCGAAAACACCACTGAAGGAAACGTGTATCTTCCCTGAACTAGTTTGATCACAAGCATCTTTATATTAACACACGATAGTCTTACAAATCCAAACAATGAAAATTTGCATTAGGTCTACCCACTTGGAATGAGCTCACAGAAACTGCCCCAGCTGGTGTGCAATGAAAAAGAAAGGCATTAGATTGGAGATCAGCAAGCTACGTCTCCAAGGCCAAAAGCAGCTGCTTTTTTTCACAAATGAAAGTTTCACTGACAAATGCTGGTGAGGCCGCGGGGAGGAAGCAAGTCTTCTCCACTGCTGGTGGGAATGTAGACTGGTGCAACCACCATGGAGATCAGTGTGGAGATTCCTCAAAGAACTAGGATTAGAGGTCCCATCTGACCCTGCTATTCCCCTGCGAGGGATATACATGAAAGAATTAAAGGATTCATATCACAGCAATATAAGTGTATCCATAATTACAGCAGCTCAGTTTGGAATCACTAAATCTTGGAAACAACCCAAATGCCCTGCAACTGGAGACTGGGTAAAGACGATGTAGTTGTTTTTAATAAAATGGAATATCACTCTGCCATAAAAAATGATAAGTCTGAGTCATTTATACTTAAATGGACAAACCTTGAGGACATACTCATAAGTGAAACAAATAGGTCACAGATGTGTAAATATCGTATCTTTTCTCTGGTATGAAAGCATGAAGTTGTAAATGAGTTGCAGTATGTGTAGTTGATATTGTGACACAAGAAAATATTCAAAGGGAAAAGGGTAGGAGTAGGTAAGGGAAAGAAAAAATGTAATGGTAACAAGGGAAACAAAGCATATGTATAATAGGTGGATGGGTAGGAGAACGGGAAAAAAATGAGAATTAAGTTGCGTCATATACTGGTACAAATTCTCATTGTTGAGTGTGATCATGATGTGTATATAACATGTACCAATAAAGAATCCATTAAAAAAAAAGAGAAGTTTTGCTGGAGCATGACCACATCCAATTCTACCAGTTATTGATACACGTATCATCTGTGGCTATGTAGGAAGACTATACTGCCTACAATATAAATATACTAAATAAATAGAATATTATTTATCATATGTCCTTTTAAAGAAAAAAAATTTGTGGGCTTCTGATTTAAAAGTGGGAATTTCAGACTTGACCATGCATCAAAGTCCTTGCAGATTTATTACTTCAGATTGGTAGATCCCACCAGCAGATTCCAAGGGTCTTGGGGGGGGCGGGCTGAGAATTTACGGTTCCAAAATGATGCAGATGTTGCCGGTCCCAGGACCACACTTTGAGAACCCTTAGTTTAGATGTATGAGAGTCTGGCTATGGATAGAAACACCATTCATTTTAACCATGTCAGAGGAGTGAAAGTCATAACATATGGTAACTGTCTTATCCTGAAAGAGACTCGGAGGTAACTCAGTAAATAGCAGATGGCTGACAGCCCAGGCTTCTTCAGTTACCATGGGGATTTCCAGGTTGTGAGGTATTCTTTCTTCAGACTCTCTAGAATAGCATGACTGAAAAGTAACCCAAAGATCCCTGCCTTGCTTCTAACACCTGACAGGTATAAGGTCAATATTTTGCAGATACTGCAAGTTTTTCCACCTCATTCTCCAATTTGAGAAGAGAGAAAACTTTCACGTGGGTGCTTTCAAAGTTGATGCTCTCAGCAATCCTGAGTCCTGTGTGTGTCTCATTTAAAGAAAATGCAATAAGGGTAAAATGACCTTTGAAAAATAAACCAACATTCTAGTAGGAAAATCATGATTCTTCTGTTTTGTTTGTTTTGGTTTTTGGGGGTGGGGTGGGACTAGACTGTTTTACTTGGAAAAGAAAGTACAATGCCAGCATTATTAAGATCATTTCATTAGAAGGGAAGAGATCCATTTTCAAAGGAATGATCTGCAATCCACTATCCTGTGTCACAGATTTGCAAAGTCATCATAGTCCATCCAGGGTACCTGAGGCCAACGTGACTTTATCGCCGCCTAAGCTGAACTCGATCACCTGGCTCAGGGAGAGTGCTGGCTGGTTTGTCTGCTAGAAAGTTATTCGTTAAGGTTTTCCTGTAGCACCTTTTTCACAGTAAGAAATACAACGTTTTATTTGAGAATGTTATGTCTACGCATATGATGTGTGAGCTGTCACTTGTGCAAGGAAGGAAGCCCTTTGGGGGCTGGACCTGAACAGTGTAGACCATCAGGCGGACAGGAAATGCAAGGATTGGGAAAAAAAAAAAGGAAAAAGCATAAGGATTTAGAATGATCTATCCAACAGATGGGACTGGACGCTGTACTGGTCAGCTTTCCCATCACCAAGACAGAAATAGCCAATGCCTGCAAGGTTTACTTCGGGGTCAAGTTTTCAGAGGCTTTAGTATATGGCCTCTGGGCTCCAGAACAGAGACATTGTGGACGGAAGGCCATGGCACAGTAACGCTGCTCAGAAGATGAGAAAGTGGCAAAGAGCTGCAGTGGAAACGGTCAGATACTGTCCACGTGGTCATATGGCTTGACTCACTCGGCGACAGGCAAAGTGTGTTTCACTGAACTCCCACACATCTCTCGAGACACTCAAGTTTGACGGTCAAGGTTAACCATCTCATATCATGGAATACTCCATGTGAAACACTGGATTTAAGTACACTAATACACCACACTAGTTGGGAACTACACTGAGGGGATGTTGCACAAGAGTCTAAAACATACTGACCCAAATAGTGCATACTTATTGCTTTTTCTTTTTTAATTCTCTCACTTGGCAACCAGGAGTGTAGGCGGAGGAATAGCCTTTTTTGACCTCAATCCAGGGTTTAATTACACTCACAGTTTCTGTTGTCAGCTCTGCTTATTTCTCACGGAGGAATACAAAACGGACTGTTTTCTTCGACATGCAGCTTGCTCAGGTCAGTATCATTCAGTCAAATTCAGCAAATACGGACCTAATTCTACAATGACACAGCACACACAGACAGTGGTCAGACCCGTGGAGGTTCTACTGGGTGTCTGTGCGGTTGGCAAAACTCAACTTTATATGAATAAAACTAGATATTAAAATAAGGCACTGAGAAAATAAACACTGATTTTAAAAAAATGGCAAAGTCTTTCAATATCTAGTGCCAGGCTGTGCGCTAGCTGATTAAGTAAAAAGATAACTACCTGAGCAGCTGCAAACTTATAAACTGACTTTTCGTATTCAAAGCCTGAGTCTGCCTATTAGCCTTCAATGGCTTGTCTGAAGCACCAGCATTGGTGTGTGGATATAAGACAGTTGCCCATACCACTAGTTACAGCAGAGGTCTCAGTGTTCTGTGATTCTGTGGCATTTTGGAAGGCAGGACAGATCTTTGTCCTTTGTTCTCCCGCTTTGACACCATCGGTCAATTGACTGGATGTTTGATCAGCCTCCAATAGTGACATCCACATCGAAGCTGCAAAGAGCATCAGCGCTGTTCATCTGATTAATCAACATCATTCTTCGGGTCCTTTTTTCCATCTGTAACACAGCTCAAGCAGGTGAACAAGATGGGACTGTGATGGCAAATGACACCTGTCATCTTGGCATGTTTTAACGATAGGAGTAGTTTCAATTATTCTCCTGGGGCATGCAACCATGAATCTGTTCTCATATATCTTCAAAGAGAAGCCATTTCTACAGGGTCCCAGTTAATTCTTATGAGTCTTCCTTACGGTGCCCTGGAGCTCAAGGGAAGTCCTGTTCCAGCTCTATACTCCCACCCTAGGGATATAATAGCAGAGTAAATTCTTCAGTATAGACAGATGACTGAGCTTCAATTTCCCTCTCTACCTCAGTCTCCCAATCCATCCCCGATGTGTAGAACTCACTCGAATTCTAGAATCTGGATAACAATGAACTGGGAAGGATCCTGAGATGCAGACTGCTATCCCTTTGTAGACTTCTGATGTTGAGGAAGACAAGGGCCAGGGCTTTGATATGGGGGAAAGGTCACTGGGTAGCTTTTGAAATTCAAAAATGGGTGATCATCTTACATGTTGTATTATCTGGCTTCTCCCCCAGGTAAGGGTGCCAGGGAGGTGAACCACAGCGGATTTGGAGGCTGGCTAGGAAACTTGGACTCTGTGTATGCTGACCTGGGCCTTTTCCTCAGCAAACCTAATTTGTTTTACATGTCCAGAGCAAGGAAGATCATAAAAAGACTCCCAGACTTTTAAACAAGGTGAAGAGAAAGAGAAACAGAAGGGAATCAATATACCATTTGATGCCCACAACAGACATATATCCAGTAAGGGTTTTCTTTACCCTATACATCAAGATGAACCATTTTTACCTACACAAGCAGATTCTTTTTAATGTATTAATCAAAGACAATACTTCTGTATTGTGCTGAAAAAACTGAATACGACAGACTAGTGGTAAAAGTAACCTGATGAAATACGCTGCTGATAGATTTTTTTTTTTTTAGACTGCTGTATTGAATGAGAACATATCCGTCTTCATGAGCAATGATATGTACTGTCAATCAGCTTCCTGTTTCTGTAACAAATACCTAAGATAACTCATTTAAGGAGCAGAAAAACTTCAGTTTGGTTCGGTTGGAGAGATTCCAGTCCATACTGGGGTGCTTCCATTGCTTTGGGGCCTGTGGTGAGAAACATGTCACGGCAGAGTGCATACAGAAGAGGACAAAGCTGCTTACCTGACAGGAAACAGGAAGTAAAAGACAGGAAGGGGAGGAGCCAAAGTCCCAATATCCCCTTCAAAGCCACAATCCCAATGATGTCACCTTTTTTGCACTGGGCCCTAACTCTTAAAGGACCCACCTCCTCCGCAATAGAGCCATACGCTACCAACCAAGCTGTCCACACAGATTTTTGAGGAATACAAGTTGAAACCATACTCAAAGGTCTCAACCACTCTGCATCTCCTGCGAATTGGGGGATATTTTCTTAAAGGGTACTATGATTAAGTGCCACCAATTCAATCAATGTTTTATCATTTACCCACTGAACTGGTAAATATAGAAGGATATACACACACACACACACACACACACACACACACAAAATATGCACCAATTTTTATCACATACAAATGCAACTACTGACAGCCACTATCATCCATGCTCCAGATTTAGAGTTAATAGCTAAAGAAATATAGTAACAGCTAAAATAAATGTTATAGAATGTCAAATTGGAACGGCCTGAAGTTCTAAAGATGTACGAACTACATGGGTTTAATAATTTGCTTTGTGTTTTAGAACAGTGTTTCGGAGACCTTGGAGAGTTTCACTTATTTTACTTTAACTATAAGTAAACAGTCTGAACATGAAAAGAATAAAGAAGTCTTTGTTCCATCACCTGGCGAAGATTAATTCTTATTAAACAAACGTCAAGATCATGTTTCCTTTATACATGCACGGTAGAATATGTAAATGCAAGCAGTAGCTCCCACCACATAAGCGTCACCCTGACAGATTCAATTTAGTTTTAAGGGTTATTCCCGCACAGACAGAACGCTAAGCATTTTGCCGCCATTTTAATCTTTTCTTTTCTTTTCTTTTTTTTCCTTTCTGATAATGAAGTTCTAATAAAATAAGCAGCCAAGCACACACTGTTGGGAGCATTCCAAGAGTGATGGATGGCACTAAATCATTCTGGCTAATGACACACTGAAATGCTGAGCAGTCTCAAGCAATGGATGAAGAGTCAGCTCAGAAGTGTTGATTATTTCTCAGGGAAGGCTGCCACAGTTTATTCAGGAACAAATGCTGTCCATGCTGTGGAAACAAGTGCTTTAACATAAGGCATTCACATGGCATCTGTAAAGAACGAACTTCTCATAGGACATCCTCAGATTCCTGCATTTACCTGCGACTCTCCCAGCTTTGGGGAATAACATTTTCTCTAGGAGGATGGAGTTGCATTTATTCACCTGAAACAAAATGTTTCTTAAATGACCATGTTCGGTTTCATTAGCCTTATCCAGATGGTATATTTTGCTCCTTCACTTAAAGTTTGTTTTCAAATCTTTAAACACTGACCTGCAGGAGAAATGCACAAACCACTTCTTTCGAATCTCATTCTGGTAAATGTCAGGGTGCACTGGTAAGTGCTGACCCGAAGTGCCATCAAGGTTTGCCTGTGATAACTTTTAATGTTTCTGCCTCTTGTAGAAGTAAACACGAAAGTGGAAAAGTCAACACATAAACTTTCCACTGATGCCTCAATTAGGTAAGAATGCTGTAGTATCTTATGTAGGAAACAAGAAGGTTCTCTGGATCCTGACCAAAGTAACACCATTTCCTAGCGGATCACAGTCTAGCCTCCCAGCAGTGCCTGAGGGTATGACTGTGGAATCCAGAGGGGGCTGTTTCTTTATCATAAGAAATCCTCAAGGAAATAGCCCTCAAGCTAAGATCTGTGTGGTGATTTACTTATAACTCAAGGCCATGAGAACAAGGATTCTGAAGGAAAGCACCTGCCATATTTTGCATAGATGTGTTGTTCAGGGGTAAGGAAAGAAGGGGATGGTTTGTTATGTGACAAGTGTCAACCTAGTTCCAGCAATCTTGTTGAAAGGACACGGACCGAAACCACAAGATTCCCTCCTTTTCTACCTGGGCACTGTGATGACCTCTCTGGCCAGAGTCCACCCACATAGTGGAGGCTTGAAAGTCACAAAAGCACAACATCCTCCCCTCGTGATAGCTTCCTTGTGTTTTCTGAGACTAGTGAGGTTCCTGACAGGCAAGGGAAGAGAAGACACGTGGACACACATCAGTTTTCTCACAGAAACTTGCCGTTTGCTTCTGTTTCTTCCTTCTTGACCCAGCTCAGACATAAAGAGTAGGGCCTGATGGCTGACGTCAGAAACAGAGCTTAAGCTGAGGACTACTCCATAAGCAAGCTCTAGGTAAACTTATTTCCTTGCCGAAATGGACTCACCTAAGGTTTGTCAGGACCTTCGCAATTTAGAGGCTACTTTTTCTTTTATATCCTCCTTGGGAAAATTGCACCATAAGATGGGAGATGATTGCAGATTATCCCTTGAGACTAGTTAATCATCAAGCTCCTTACAAGTGAAAGAGGGCATAGAACAGGGGGAAAGGCAGAGAGAGATTTAAATATCCTCTTCTGTTTACTTGGAAAGTGGAGAAGGATCACAAGTTAAAGAGAGAAGCTAGCGAATGGAGTATTATTCTGCCATAAAAAATGATAAGCTTGAATCATTTAGACTTAAATGGACATACATTGAGGATATCCTCATAAGTGAAATAAATGGGTCACAGATAGGTAAATATTGCATCTTTTCTCTGGTGTGAAAAAATAAAGATGTAAATGAGTCCTAGAATTCTGTACTATATATTGTGAAATAGAAAATACTCAAAGTGAAATAGGATGAAGGGGGAAAAATAATGAGATTATAACAAAAAAGAAAGGAAACACATTTTATGTATATAGAGGGATGGTAGGATGGGTAGGGCTATGGGAAAAGATGAGAATTAAGTTGTGTCTTATACTGGTACAAATCCCCATTATGGAGTGCAATCATGATGCATATATATAATGTACCAATAAATATTTCAGTTAAAAAAAAGAGAGAGAAGCTAGCTCCTAGAAATGGAAAATGACAAGGAGAGAGTTCATCCTGAGACTCCATGTGGAACAGCACCCCGATTACAGCTTGATTTTGAGTTCTCTCAGAGTTTGGGCTTCCTGTGCTGTCAAATAATTAAATCCGTGTTGGTTGAAGCCACCAAGTTTCCATCAGTTGGTGCAGCCGTGGTAAGAAATGAAACACACGGGGCAATGTAGTCAGAGAGTTTAACAAGTTGCTTTCCATCTGTAACGGTTTAGATCAAGCGTCCCTCAATGGCTCAAGCCTGTAATCTCAGCACTCGGGAGGTACAGGCAGGAGGACTGCCACAAGTTCAAGGCTAGCCTGGGCTACATGGTGAGTTCAGGGCCAGCTGAACTACAAAGGGACATCCTGTCCCCACCAAAAAGAAAACTAAAAAAGAAAGTGTCCCTCAAAAAGCCTATGCACCTGGATTGTTCTTCTGATGAGTTCATGGCTGAGATGCTGTTGTTAGGAGGTGGCAACTCCTTTGACGAAGGTCATCAGGTGTGTGACTTTTCCTTCTCTTCCGTTCGGTCTCTACCTCCTTCTTGCCATGCTGTGAGCGGCTCTGTTCCAGCTCCTCTGCCACGCAGTTTCTGCCTCAGGACCAGCAAACACGGACTGAAGCCATGAACCCTAATAATCTGTTTTTTAACATCGTGCCTGTCTGGGAATGTGTTTCAGTGATGAAGAGAGTGACTAAGACTTCACAGAAAAGTCTTGTAGTTTAAAGGGTTGGTTCATCAATTTAAGTATCCCTTAATTTCCCACTATAATTAAATTTTATAGAATGAGATGGTAGGTACAATTTCAGAAAGGATACATGATTTCTGTTAAAATAAATACCATTATATACACATTTTACATTTAGATCGAAAAGTATTTTTAACTCAATTCCAACACTGGTTCCAATTGTCAAGTCTGAAAACTCATTACTATCTTTTCATTTCTATGAGTAATTACTGCTATTTTGCCAAGTTACATATTGCTACTGGTGTGTGTGTGTGTGTGTGTGTGTGTGTGTGTGTGTGTGTGTGTATGTGTTCATATGTATGTGGAAATTAGCCTACCACCTGCACATTGAGCTGTATCATCACCCTTTTTATTCATTTATTAAAAAAGATACAGATGGGATTTTTGTTTTTGAGACAAGGTTTCACTCTTTTGTAGTTCAGGCTGGCCCTGAGCTCATTATGTAGTCCTCCTGCCTCTGTCTCCCAAGTGCCTGTACTGAATGTGCCACTATACCTGGTAAGTCCATTATTTAGAATAAGGTTTTTGATAGATAGATTTTTATGATAGGTAAGTGCAGACCTTTCAAAATGCAATCATCTTTCATCCATAATGATCCTTCCAAAGTTATTTTTTGCTAGGAACAGTTCAAATGTCACAGAATGAGACCATGCTTTCTGACTTATGTGCGTGACTTACTAAATGTCCTCATGCTACCCATAGTTGCTACCCCTATTTCACATTTATTCCCTAGCGCAGAAAAGCTTAGCCTTAAACCCGAAAGGAAAGACGCGACAGTCTCCACCGGACATCATACTACAAAACCTCCACCCAGTAGGATGCCTCCATCTTGTGCATGAAGACACTCCCAATTTTTATAAGCATTCATCACCATCCCTGTTGTAGAGAGGATGGCAGGGAATTAAGCAAATCGGTCCTGGCCTCGTGTTAGTCACTTCGCCATCACTGGAGCAAAGCAAATGGCACCCACAGACCCAGGAGGTGGCATTTATTTTGGCTCACAATCATAGGATTCAGCCTGTAGGCAGCTGGTCCCAAGGCAGGAGTGACACAGCAGTAGAAAGGTGCTCAATTTAGGGCATCGAGGCAGCAGAGGGGGAGGGGAATCGGAGGGTGGAGGGGGAGGTGGAGGGGGAGAGAGAAGGAGAGAGAAACCCTCCAAAGGCACAGCCCCAGTAACCCACCTCCTCCAACTGGACCTACCTCCTCACAGCACTTTCATCTGTAACCTCCTGCTTTGTTAAACCACTCATGAGTACAGCGTCCCCTCTTCCAGTGGCCCCCTAAAATCCCCACTTCTGAACTCGTGACACTGGAAGGGCACGTTAGATCTAAACCATAACGCCTTCCCACGCAGAAGCTTACTGCATCAGGTTTCACGTTCGCGTTACAGAGCTCACGACGCCCCCCCCCCACACACACATGCTGCCTCTAAATTCCTATCCTTTCCTGTCTTTTGTAACTTCCTACAGACCCTCTCTGCGCAGCAAGATAGCTTGCCTTCTTCTTTGCCCTCCTATCAACACTCTTCTTGTGCTCTGAGCTTGTATTCTTCCAAAGCCCTCCCAGGGGCAGGAAGTCTTGTTTCTGCTAAAAATGCAAAACATTGTAGTAGCCACAATGTCCCTTTGCCCATGATCCTTGTCCCTTTCCTGTCTCTCTCATGTTCTCGCCTCCATACCTCATCCCCATCAAAACATCTGACAAAACCAAGACAACACGTGAAAAAGAGGGTGAATAGGGTTGACACAAGGCATTTTTTTGAATAGTATCAACTCACAGCACATAGATGCATATGACATTATCAGGCAGGAGATGATTTTCCCACGGATGTTGCCATCGTGTCTACCAAGGCTGTTACTGTCATGGTTACAGTTCTCTGACAAGTGGCCACAATGCCCAGAGAAAATTATCAGTGATGGAGATTTGGAAATAGAAGATGCATTAGATGAAATAATGTCAGTGAGGTTTTTAATTTTATTTTTTGCTGTTGTTTTTTTCTTCAACATCTGAGATGCTAATTTCTCAGAGAGTGCTCCTAATCGTTTACTTTCGAACACATGATGGGCTCTGCTTGGCGGGTTCCATTTGATGTATTGTACTCATCCATGAAGCACATTAAACTTCAAATACACTGTGATGTGGGTTGACTTGACTCAGATCTCTTGTATCCACATGGTCTGATTCAGGGCACCTAAAAGGATCTTTTTCAATCTTTGTCAGTCTTTTTCTCAAGCAAAGTCTTGGCAACAATTTTGAATTTTTTTTTTTTTTTTTTTTTTTTTTTTTTTTTTTTTTTAGACAGGGTCTCACTTTGTGATTCAGGCTGGTCCTGAGCTCAGCCTCCAACTCACATCATAGCAATCCTCCTGCCTCTGCCTCCCAAGTGCTGGGATTACAGGCGTGAGCCACCACGCCTGAAACTTGTAGTAAGTATGTGGTACTGATTGCTGATGGGCGTGAGTCTCCACACCCAGTATTGTATGTGGTTAACCGGGGATTGAACCCGGGTCCTTGCACTTGCAAAACAGGCGCCCGAACCACTGAGCTAAATCCTCGCGCCCCCCCCCCCCGTTTTTTTTTTTTTTTTTTTTTTTTTACAAGATCTTGCTTTGTAGTTCAGGCTGACCTTGAGCTCAGTCTTGAACTCACAGCAATCCTCCTGCCTCTGCCTCCCGAGGGCTGAGATTCCAGGCATGAGCCACCATGCCTGGCCCTGTGGTATGTGGTACTCACTGCTGATGGGAGTGAGTCTCCACACCTGGCACTGTTGTATGTGGTTACCGGGAATCAAACTTGGGACCTTGCACTTGCAAGACCGGTGCCAGAACCACTGAGCTAAATCCTCAGCCCTTCTGCTTGAGTTTTAAAAATGACTTCCACAGATATTTTAATCAGAATGTAATAAATTAATGATTTGTTTAATCTACCCATATTTGGGTCGAAGCAAAACAAAACAAAACAAAAAATTACAATAAGTACATTTCGCTGAAATAAAAGTCAAGGGAACTGTTTTCTAAAAATTTTAGAGACAAGCATTGTCATTGAAACTGAATGGACTTTGGCATTGAGTCTCGCCCTTCTTAATACAATAAAAATATTCTGTTTATATTTCTATAGCAATCCAAACAGCTGTGAACTCCACCCAGGGACAAATATTTGAGAGTATCAGATGTTCTATGTGATTGTGGTAGTGTTTGAATAAAAATGTCACTGTTACTGGGGACCTGGTAAGAGAGAGAGGGCATATTAAGTTCTCCATTCTGGGGACCCCTTCTGCCTAATGAGTGGCTGATGTCCCTGGGCCTCATCTCTTTTCTAGGCTTAATTGGCTGGAGCAGATTAAAACGGATTAGTAATCAAACACTGTACTGCTTGCAAAACCTAAGTCCTCTTTGATTGCCCTCTCACCTCTTATTAAAATTAATTTAAAGCAAATATCATGCAATGATACCACAAAATTCCCCTTTTTAGATCTTGCAGTCATCCAGAAAACGAAACAATTAAAGGCTGTTTAAAATGAAAAGCAAATTGCATTAAAAAAAAAATTACTACCACTCCCAGCAGCAACAACCCCAGAGCATACTTTGTTTAATCATATGACTAAAACTAATTATAGAAGTCTACATGTTTACTCCACTTTTAAGACAGCCTTGGAAAATGGGAAAATCATCCTGGCATAAACTGTTTTGCCAGAGCCTATGAAAGTAATATTTGCCATTAGCCATAACTATCATCCTGACTTTGAAGTTTAATTTTCTTACCACTTCATAAAAATTTATGGAATACAAAAAGTCTTTCAATTATTCCACAAAACCCTGTTGTAACTTTTTCATCTCTTATGATATGTCACTTGTTTTTTCCTCCCCTCTGGCCATAAATAATTTGAGAACCCATCCAGAAGGTCTGTAGAGTTATCTGAAAATCAAGTTTATAAATGTGTGTTTGGGGGCATGAAAAATATCACCCTGGAAAACTGTGTTATGACATATGCCCTTTATATCCCCAGGTTGAAAGGTGTAGATCAGAGGCTTTGTAGGATCTGTATTGCTATTAGAATGGCCGGGGTGTGGCATATGTGAGGCTTTCGGTTTGATTCCCAACATTGTGAAAAGAAAAAAGAAAAAAAAGTAATGCCATGTTAGCTATATTAGCCTGTTTCGGTTCCCATAAAAATACACCATGGATTTGGTGTATTAAACAACTCATGTGTACTTGTAACATTTCCCTAGTTTTTGGAAGTCTAATATCAGTGTGATATATAACATGGCCCAAGTCAGGGTTTCCTTTCTGGCTTAGAGATAGTTACCTCTCACTGTGTCCTCATCGTTGAACAAGATCAGAGGTAGAGACTACTTCCTCCTTGTATACAGCCACCAACTCAGTAGAAAGGTTAAATTCTTCAAACCCACACTAACCCTAAGTATATTCCAAAGGCCCCCACTCGGAATATGATCATATTGGTGGCTAGGGCTTTGACAGTTCCATCTTCAGGTTCCACGGCTTCTAACTGGTGATTGTGACCTTGTTTATGCCTCTGAGTAGAAAGCCGATCATTGGTTGGTCATCGCTAAGGATTCTGGGAGAAGCCAATAATTCTTCGGCATTGCTGAGGATTCTGGGAGACGCCTCAGGATTCAGAGGAATCCCACAGATTCAGAGCAATAGCCAGAGTGTAAGAAAAAAATTAAAGGTACCTGGAGAGATAATTAGTGTGCCAGAATGGATGCTTCTTAAGAAACACAAGTAGCCATTAAAAAATATTCAAGTTTTTTTGTCATTCTGGGCAAATGCACATCAAAAATATATGGGGAGTCCATCGCACCCAAATTAGAACGGCTGATATGAAGAATCCAAAAGGAACATCTGTTGGAAAGGAAGGAGAGAAAAAGGGAACTTTCATAGAGCAGAAATTATGGAGTTTCTTTTAAATACCACTCCAGGATTTGTTCCCGAAAGAATGAAACAGCGGCACATGGCGGGCACACTTGTACATTATGCTTACTACAGCACAAGGCACCACAGCTAAAGTACAGAACCCACCACCATGCATGTCACCGGACAAACGGATGAAAAAGTGTGACAGAGAATCATAAGAGTATTTATTATTCAGCCCCCAGGAGGAATGAGGTCACGTCATTCACAAGAAAATAGATGAAACTAAAGTTCATCCTGTTGAGTAAAATAAGCTGGACTCAGAAACACAAATACTGCATGTTTTTTGTTTTGCTCACATATGAAAGTATGAGACAGAGACAGAGAGAGAGGGACAAGAGAGAGAAAAAGAGAAACGAATGCCAGGGGAAGGTTAGAAGGAAAGGAATAAAACACGACAGTGAAAGTAACAATTATGAGCAGGCGACGACATCCATTAGCCTTTAAGTAAGATGCACTAATGCAGTTTCAGAGAAGTATGAGAAGACCCAGGAGTGGCAAAGGGTTGAGATCAAGGTTACTAAATGGTTGTATACATTTGCACAAAATAATGGAGAAAGAGGCCAAGATGAAGAGGTACAGGAGCGAGGGACGAGAACGGTGTGGCCAGGAAAAGACTGCTAGAGATGATACAGAGAGAGTTGGACACAGCAAGACAAGTCAGAAGAACAGCGGACTATAAGCAAGTCTTGGGGTAGAGGCAAGGGAAGGGGTTGTGAATGAAAAGTAGGTTGATGGGAACAGGTTGCTAAGGAAGCAGGATGGGTGTTTCCAGAATGTGTAACATTTAAGAACATCTAAAGTAGATTGAAACTCCTACAGAATTCTGTGGACATAGCATCAAAGACGTTGTCAGCCATTGAGATAAGGGGGGGGGGTCCTAAAATCTGACCAATCCAACTCCTGGTGTTCCCTGTCTTTCATATCTATGTCTTATTGAGTGGCCAACGTCCTCTGCAAAAATGTTTTTAGATGAGAAAAAGATTGTGCAGGTCATGCTGAACACCCTGGGACTCGTTTTTTTTTTTTTTTTTTTTGTTCGGTTCAAGGTCTTCCATTCCTTGTTTACTTGTCTTTCTCCTCTACTGCCTCCTTCTCTCGGTGTAAGAGGTAGGACAGGCATGCTCATTACACAAAGCACCTCTCAAGGGTACCTCGGATTCTTCAGAGGAATCGGACAGAGGAAGGTAATGAAGATAAACAAATACGCCACTCAGGTTCTGAAAGGGAAGCCAACACTTCAGCCGGAACCGCCAGCGTGGACCATTACAGATCCTGTCGAAGACTTTCTACATCTATAAAATGTATAAATCATGATGGAAGAATTCTATTGAGAGAGAAAATGAGTTCACTCTTTGGTGATCTGAGTGAGAACAATGTAGTTCAGCATATCCACGTGTGTGATATTTTCTGCAGCATTGCTACAAACATCAATTCTGCCCACCGGTTTACTGGCAGATATTTAACGGCTTCCCCCAGAAGACTTAACATATGATCTTTGATGAATATCTTATGCTTTTAATATCTCAAAAATGAGTGAAGACATTTCAAAGCTTTCAGGTAGAAGTGTTGAGACTTTCCCCCACAGAACCCATTAATGTTACACACCTCCTTCCCAGACAAATTCCCAAGTGCTCACCAGTGTGAGGGTCAGATGTTTGGAGAAATGTGTTCAATATAAAGCTCTTTCAGCAGCAAATGATTATTCCAGTGGCCTGATGATCCTCTGAACTCAAGGACAGCCACACCAGCAAATAGAAAACAGACACAGTGCAGAGAACAAATGATCACGTTCACCTAAGAAATAATTTTTCTGGGTAGAAAGGCTTCTTGTCCCACTTCTTTCCTCTTACTCATAAGATCCACAGCCATACTTGACTGATGGAGAATTTTCCTAATCTAAGGGAAGGATAAGATATGAAGAATTTGGCACAAACCTCTACAGAGATTAGGAATTCTTTTAATACACAGCCATGGGTTGTTCCAGGACAGAGAGGCATTCTAAGTATGCACCACTAGGTGATGTTGTCATTGTGCGGCCTCCACAGCGTGTACTTTGCGCAGACCTACATGATACAGGACAATCGTTTGCCACAGATATAATCGAGAAACACAGTAAAAGCTAGGTGCGGTGGTGCAGGCTCATGATCCTAGCACTCTGGGAGGCTGAGGGAAGAGAATCACAAATTCCAGCTCAGCTTGGTCATTTTAGTCAATGCAGGGAGACTTTATCCCAAATTTTGTAAATTATTTTTTAAAGAAGAGGCCAGGTAAGCACCTCAGTTCACAGGCGTTGAGTTCAACTCAAAGTACAGAGAAGGAAGAAAGGAAGGAGGACGGGAAGGAAGAAAGGAAGAAAGGAAAGAAGGAAAGTAGTAAACATACGATACACAAAGCTGCTGGTGGAATAGTACAACATTCTGCTTTGTCATCTTTTTTTTTTACAAGTACAACGAAGATACACTAAAATAACAATGAAGATGTATATAATAAACATATAAATGTCACATCATTTATAGTTATTATCAAATGCAGACTACATATATGTATTCGACTTTTATACAACTGTCAGTGTAGTAGGTTGTTTTTTTTTGTTGTTGTTGTTCTTTCTTTTTTTTTTTCACCAGCATGAGTTTGATAACATCTTTACTTCCTTGTGGCTGCCCTATCAACAGGCAAGAGATATTTTTCGCTCCATCATCGTCTCGCAGGCACCTCCTTTGAGGTGATTCTGTAACGACTGAAACATTTCTAGGAGGCTTTGTGGTATAAGTGTGCCATGCACCATGGGTAAGTTCTGCGGTATAAGTCAGCAGTGCATCATGTGTAAGTTCTCCCAGGGATGCCATGGAGGATCTGGTCAGAAACGCTACACAGCAACAAATGCTCTCTCTAGCACAAGGATTTTTCCTCGCTGAATGCCTAAGGTGCTCACAGACGTGATTCACCCTTGATACACAACGTAAGTAGGAGGCCAGCAGACTGTGACAAAACCTTTGAACCGCCATCTTTCTCATACACAGGGTGGGTCTGCTCTGAAATTGTTCAAAGGCAGGAGACAGTTGTGGAAATCAGGGATGTGCTTAGGGTGGTCACTCAAATGTGACTTTCTGACCTTTCCCACATTAAAATATATGAAATGCATTATGCGTACAACAGGCAAGGAAGCAAAAAAACAGTAAAAAACAAAAAGATTTAGTTAGAAAACACAGAGGCTGATGGGAATTATTTCCTATTTATTTTAGATTAATTTGTAGTTTCCAGAAACCATA
The DNA here is from genome assembly GCA_004026965.1 of Petromus typicus. Taxonomy (NCBI): domain Eukaryota; kingdom Metazoa; phylum Chordata; class Mammalia; order Rodentia; family Petromuridae; genus Petromus; species Petromus typicus. The sequence continues at coordinate 3,648 of PVIR01026200.1, read as the reverse complement.
TAAGATGGGTCTTTTCCCCTCAAATCAATCCTAATACTTTAATGATGGCAGGCTTATTTTGGAAAATGTACTTGGGGAATAACTAGAAAGGAGCTCACACTAGTCGGGTCCAGAGAGAAGTTTTGGAAGAATTTTCTACACTAGAAAATTTTATACCGAACTGAGGCTAGATGTGCAAATGGAGACAAATGTTAATGGACGTATAAGGGAAAATATAAGACTTTGATTGGCTGGGGACTTCAGGCTGATACAGGATCATGGCTGGAATGGGACAGGTAGAGTAACAGAATATTGTAAGGATGTGACAGACGGTTCTGATTGCTCATACAAGCCACTCGATGCAACTAGAGATCTAACAGATCACTGTCCTGTCATGCCTCCTCTTAATTCTATGCTTAAGTTCTGCTTGTTTTCCTTGTGATTCATCTACGTTTAACAAGAATACAACAACAACAAATCACTCTAGGTACAGTGGCCGTGGCAAGGTTCAGTGAATGAAGTTACAAGCTATCCAGTGAAATGGGAATTTCCCATGAACAACGGATGTAACCTGCAGTGTAAATATATGCCGTGCCATAATTTGGATGTGGTCAAATTTGGAAAAGTCTTCCTTTGCTTTTTCTGAAACTCAAATTTTGCTACTCATCCTGTCACCTGGAGCCACGTGGCACCTTCCTGAGAACGTTAGGCTGAATGAGACGAAGCCATCCACCTCCAGGACCAGCTTAGCCTGGATAGGTACCCAGAAGGAATGTAAATTATAACTTGAGAGTGGGGGTGCTTATCAACAGATTTCAGGATGGAAGGTGCCCGATGGGGTGGTGGTTTGCTTTTCTGTTTATTTTTTCTGTCTGGGGAGGGCTGTGGATCCCCTGGCTACAGATAACTGTCTATCGGGGCTCTTCAACCACATGCATGAGGTTAAAAAAAAAAAAGAAAGAAAAAAAGAAAAATTGAAAATAGTCATAGAAGATGGGGTTTAATGGCATGAGATTTGTGGGAAGGTTACAAAAAAATACATGGCTTTGGATTAAAAATGAAACTCCTGAAAAATCCTGAAACCTATGGCCTCCATTGTATACCTAAACCTCAAACCATGTCAGAGTCTCTTTACTTGCAAACAATAATCTCAACATCATACAGCAAGGAGTTTACCTCAGTGGGGACAGACATTCGTTGTCTGCCTTCTTCCAACAGTATTAGAGAAACAGTTCTCTCTCTCTGAGTCTGTAGAGTGTTTTAACTCTAGTTTTTCTCTGTGACATCTTGCACCGTCTTGGCAATGTGAAGTGAAGCCTGACTGTTTGTGGGTTATTGAGAAGGATGGAAAAGCTCTGACTGTTGCTGGACAAGAGATCTCAGAGAAGCAAAAACAAAAATGAAGCAGTACATCTCCCCATCATGGGAGTCTGCACCCATGTCACCCAAATGATCTTTTGGGTCTTACTGGGTAAATACTGAATGAACGAATGATCCAGTCTAGTGGGGCCCTTTCTCTGCTCAAGAAATACACAGCACTCTAAGTCCTTTATCTTGTGCCCCTAAATAATTTGGGGGTGGAAGAGCATTCTATTTTCTGTTTCCCCTAAGTTTAGGAATACCCCAGGAATAGGGGAGTAGAGTATCTGAGGAGTAGTGACAAGGAGTTTGGTACCAATTTCAGTATATCTGAAGTTTGAGTTGAGCCAGCACATGACAGGGTGGCATGCTGACCAGCTAGGCTATGCCAACTAGAATGAAAAGCAAAAACAAAGAGGAAATACAGTAGTTTGCCAAAAATAATGATATTTCTTTGGAGATAGTAGACGACTACTGCAGGAATACATGTGTGAGAGTAAACTATGGGTATATTGAGATTGAGCAAGAAAACTTTGTCTGCCGGTCTACTTGTCTGTTTGTTTGGCACAGGGGATTGAATTCAAGGACGCTGCACCAAGCTACTTTCCCAGTACTTTATTTAAAACAAACAAAAACAACACAAAACAACTTTCTAATCTTGAGAGACAGCATTTTTACTAAGTCATTAAGTTCCCCAGCCTGAGCTCATATTTGCAATCCACCTAACTCAGCCTCCCAGAGTACTGGGATGACTGGCATGCACCATCACACGTAGTTAACAAGGGGAAGCTCTTAAAGATGAGAGTGAGAATAAACACATCGATGATTTTGAAACAATAATCCACGCACAGAAATTAATACCAAGAGGGTGTGGTCAGTTGGCAGGCTCCTGTCTTGCAAGCACAAGGACATGGGTTTGATTCCAGGTTAACCACATACAATACTGGGTGTGGAGACTCACGCCCAGCAGCAACCAGTACCACATCCCACCGTGCCGGGTGTGGTGGCTCACGCCTGTAATCCCAGCACTCGGGAGGCAGAGGCAGGAGGATTGCTGTGATGTGAGTTGGAGGCTGAGCTCAGGGCCAGCCTGAACTGCAAAGGGAGACCCTACCTCAAAAAAAAAAAAAAAATTAAACACTGACTGTAGCTGTTGACCTCATAGGTGTGGGCACCATCACAGAAGGCAGAAGAAGAAACTGGTAACTAGCTCTGGTCTCAGCCACTCAAAGGATCCACTGTCTGCACAGCTCCTCTGCCCATGCTGGCTCCATCATGAGCTTCATTTGTGCTGTAGGGCTCTGATACCTGTGCGGTGTGTGAGAATGGGTCACAGGACCCTGAGGAATCTGCACTTGGACGCAGGTAACGTGGTCATCAAATTTCTAATCCCACTCAAAGTCTTGAAAATGAGCTTTCTCTTTCAGTACTACAGATATGGGACACGGACTCCCTAAAACCTGCAGATTGGTGGAAATACCAAAAGCCAGTTTCTAGCTTTCCACTTGAAAACTGCCCTACCTCCTTTGCGCTTTGCTTTTACTCTGTGAGCCCAAAGGTTTTGGAACCCCGAGGCTGCCTTCCAAGAGGATAATGTCCAGGGTTCGGGCCCTGACGTGCTTCGCCTGTTGGCCACCTCGATCTTTCATTCCTGCCCATTCCTGCTGTTGTCTCTCATCATTCTTAGATCTCAGAAGCTGCCCTTTTGGAAAGGCTTCTTCCCTATTCCTCTTTGCGCAATGGGTGGAGACACAGATTTGTCGGAGTCTCATAAATCGAGAGCTCTGGCTTGTCTCCCAGGATGGAGGCAGAAAAGCTCTCACTCTAGCGCAAAATGCAAGGGAAAGCCCCAAAGTGTACATCTGGATAATTGATGCCTCAATGTGTCATTGTCAAAAATATAGAATCCAATGCCAAAATGTTCATCTTAATCCCAGTATGAGAATGTTAAGTAGGCACAGGAACCAGTTGGTTCCAGGGAAGTCACTTCATACTCATCAGCCTAATCCTAGCCTGGGGCTCTAATGATTCAGTCAGCCTGATCCCTTGTCCCTGCAGCAATTGGCACTCAACATTTCCATGACATTCACCGAAGACCTTGCTGTCCGCCCCCCCCATTACCTGCCAAAGTGAGCAGAGATGAACAGCCCACGTGCATTTTGGAGGAGGTGCTAAGGATACGTGATTTAGGGTAACACTCCATTATGATTTATTGGAACATCTTTTTTGGATCTCAACAATATTTTCTAGACTTAAGGAACTGCTAAACTCATTGCATATTATTGCAGTCATAAATTACAAAAAAAAAAA
>PVIR01026199.1:11764-24226 GCA_004026965.1 Petromus typicus | reverse complement strand
AAAAAAAAAAAAAAAAATCTCCTAGCTTTCTATTGTTTTGCTAAGTAGATTTAATTTCATGAGATGAACAATTATTCTATTATTCTATGTTTTTTCTATTTTTTTCTCATTGATAAGTTTTGCCTTTTGAGTATAACTGTGGGTATCTTTATTCTATTTTCTTTTTTTCACACCATACTACAGGTCAAACATTCAAAGGACCCACAAGCTTTCACTATGTATGACTTCTGGTTACTTACGAGAGAACAAAAACACAAAAAGAAAAACACTAAAAATACATAGTGTCAACACTGTATAGATTAAAAATTATAGTCTTACAGAAAACCTGATTTTAAAATATTGTTCAGAAGATATATAAGCAGAATTTTTAAAAAGTATGATAATGTTACATCTACTGCACTTCTAATGCAAAAAAAACTGGTCACCATGACAATGGAAACATTAAAACAAGTGTATTGTGATTATTAAAAAGAAGATTATTATTGTCATTCTCTTTCTTTTGAAAAAGGAAGTAATTATACTATACTGTTTATTGCCCAAACATCATTTAGTCTGGTTCCCTCTACTTTGAAAAAAATAATTTAAAAAGTAATTTCTGGTAAAGCATAAGCAAACTGACCTCAGATAAACCAGTTATAATTCTACTTTCTAGAGATATCAATAGTAAAATATTATTATATATATTTTCCAATATATTTTTCTATACATATGCCTTTTAGTATATAAATGAAACTATGTTATGAAAGAGACTATCATGAAAGCCAATCTCAACAAATGTCTTCAGTGTCACTTTATTTAGCTAAAAAGTATTCTGGTGTATATATATCTATAGATATAGATATATAGATATCTATAGATATATATATATTTCTATAGATATATAGATATCTATATATATATTTATTTATTTATTGTGTGTGTGACACACAATAAATTCTGTAATTTATTGTGTAGTATATATATCGTACTTTGTGTTAAGAAAATATACAGTATTCTCGGTATATATACAGTATTCTGTGTATATATATATATGCTGTGTACATCTACACAATAAATTCTCTACTCTATTTGAATATTTCCCAAATTTTAGTATTTTAAGAACGATACTCTTTTAAATGTATTTTTGTGAATATTTAAAAATTATTTCTTTAAAACCAATTTATGAATATAATGTTGCCATGTCAAAAGTTATATGAAGAGTTTTGAGACTTATTTTTACTAATTTACTTATTTTATTTCTTAAGTTCACTCTTCAATGCTGTATTAACTAAATGACAGTTACTTAAGAGGAGTCGTTAGTTATCTAAAAAACTGTGCATTAAAATGTGAGGAAGGCTAACCTTGTTTACAGAAAAAATGCAGATTCCACATCAGCTAACGAATATCAGATTTTATCTCAGCATTTAAGAATATTCTAACCCTCCGGTAGTCACAAAATGCCTTTGCCACTGAATCTCTAATCTCAGTCACTAGAAGTGTCTGGGGTTAACCAGTGCTATTTCTTCAGAAGGTCACTTTGGTCAGACAACATCCCCGGGTTATGTAGGATTTCTTTCTAAAACTGAATGAAATGAATTTCTATTGCTTCAGTCTCAGCTTTGTCCCACCAGCTTATTTATCTTACTTTGCTGACAGAATGAGTTTACTTTGTCATAGCATTCATTGTGTACATAAAGGTGCTAGTTTCAATTTCAAAAACTTCTTACTTTATTTAGTGAGTTCTGTTCTTCACTCAGTTTTTTTTTTTAAATGAGATGGTGCACATGTCACTGCTACACCAAATGATGTATCCAAGCACAAGACTCCGTACTTTACCCTGTTATTATAAACAGATGACAGAGAGAGAAACACACAGCCACAGCTGAAGAGGCGCTGCTAAAATGCACCCTCCTTGGATGGTCACACAAGGGAGATATCCACTATCTTTCCAGCAAGTTATTCAGGGACAAAGCTGGAAACATGCAAATAAAGTTTGCACGGGTTTTATGTTAAATCTGTCCTCACTTTAAAAAATTAACAATCATAAATATTTCAAAATTATCTAAAACATACCCATAAGCAGGCAGAGAAGGACAGGAGAAAACAAACACAACATTAACAGGCTGTGGTAGTAAATGAATAACAAAGTACATGATCTTGACAAACAAGTACAAAATTCATATACAAAATTGCAACTTAAAATAAAAAGAGTAGAAAATAAACTTATACTGTATTCTCCACAATAGTGGAGATTTCATAATAGTGGGGTTTTTTTCTCTGAAAGCAAAGTAAAACAGTACAAAAGTAGGACTGCATGAATACTGAGTCTCATCCAAAATGGCAAGTTAAAATTTAAGTTCTTAGCATGATCTGCAATATGAAAATTTATCCTCAAGCTCTTGATAGACACACAGGTGGTACTAAATTAAAATTTCAAGCATTTAAAAATGTACCTTTAGAAGAAAAGATGCTCCATCTACTTGTGCTTTGCTCAAGAGCTGACAGGTCAGGTCAAAATACTGCATCGGCTGAACATCACACAACTGTACTAACGCTGATGAAGGTGAAATGTGTGTAGAGGCCCAAACTCGTAAGGCTTCTACCATTTTATGGTCTGCAGAGGTGAAGTGAAAGCACTTGCTTGCAGTACGAGGTACGACAGGAGCTCCCAAGGTCCCCTCAAAGGTCAGAGATGCGAATCCGGAGCTGGTGATACCCTGGGGCTCGTTTTTATATACTTGGATCTAAGACAGTGAGGCAAAATAGAAATGGACACAAACCATACAGCTCATTGACAAAGAACCCTGGAACCAAGGACACCTGGGAGATTTTAAATTTTCCAGCATAACTAACAGGAATGTAAGTTTCTCCTTTTTCATTTAATTAGCACATGAAATTATGAAATCAACTGGTGCTATATTAAGACACACAAGTAGCACATATATTTTAAAACACTATACTAAATTTAAAAGCTAAGCAGCAGTCCTAATCCAATCAAACTTGTTTTTTATACTGTTTGATTTTCTATGATTATACAATTTACAACAGGAAAAAAGGAAAGAAGTCATTTATGAATGTTGTAGTATAAACTAGAACACTTAATATATGACTACACAATATGACTACACAAAACAATACAGCTTGAGAATACGATGTCATCTGTGTGACTGACAGCTAAGATACACCATGAGGATCTTTTCTTTCTGAATTTTGGCATTCATTTAATAGACAGGTAGTTGTTAATTCTTTGTGATTACTGTATTTTGATGGAGCTACTCTTTTGATCTTATGAAACATCCATATGAAATTTACCTTACTTGGGTGAATCTGTTTGCAATGGGAGTTCTAAAGGTAAAAAGATTCTTTGTAAAACTTGTGGGTTTTCTAAGAATGCATCAAGGAAGACTTATCTATGGAGGATGTCCTACATAAGGCAGGGCTCATGTTTTGCCAGCTGCACGTCCAAAGTCTAAGAGGTGCCAGCAAGGTTGCTCCCAACCACTCCCACTGCTAGAACTGAAGTATCTGCCCCTCAATGAATCGCATAGGTAGTTCTTGGTGACGTTAAGCACAGATGTCAGTCAAATGTTCAGGGTAACTACCTATCTGTACTGCTGGCAGACTACAGGGCAGGGATGCCCACGAAGCTGTTTCTTCTCCAGGGCCTTTTCTTGAAAATTCAGCTTTTTTGGCTTCTCCCCAAGTTTGATACCCATCTCCTTAACTTGCTAGGACTACAGACTTGTTCATCACACTACCATGCAATGGTTGAGCCACTATCCCTAAGTGGTCATGTGGAAATCATTGGGTTTTCTACTTCAGTATCTCCTCTCACAGACCATAGCTCACTACTGTCCACTGCATGACAAAAGAAGTTTCATCTGTATAGCAACACAGTTAATCTAGTACCAAATTATTTCTTGTAGTTGAAGTTCATTCTAATTTGTACTTGTGCTCCATGGGTCAATTAACTCATTTTATAATGTTTACTCATATATGGGTTGTGTTCATTGCTTTCTTTTACAGTTTCAATTTTCTTCAAATATTTATGACTTTTGGTACTGTGGTCACCAATTCCATGCTGACTATACCATTTTCCAGAGTGTGTTTCTACTAATTATCAGCATAAACAAGAATAATTAATTTAGGAATATTGATATCTTGAGCTAACATCTAATATATCAGTAGGTCATCTTTGTTAATGATAGTAAAATGATATAAAACACTTTGAAAAGCTATGAACATAAATACATTTTAGGGCCTAACAACTACAGGTTTTGGTATAGAACCAATTGAATATATATACATATATGTGTATATATATGTATATATACACACATATGTGGCTGTAGATATATTATATTGTATATATGTATATAATATATATATATATTCACTAACAGACATGTACTAGACTGTTTGTAGAACTGTTTATAATAACCATGAGGTGGAAATACCTAAAGGCTCAAGAACACAATAAACATACAAAATATGCTATATTCGTATCAAGGAATACTAAAAATGAGCAAAGTGAAGCCATGCTAGCAATATGGCTCAATCACACAAGCTTGAGGCAGACATGTAAAAGAGAAAACCCAAGCTAGGCACAGCTGAATCCCATCATGAAGGGAACACAAAGGGCAGACAAAACTGTTATGCAAGTCCAGGACTGAGCTGGGCTGCTGAGGGAGGAGGAGTGCTCGAGCCTGAGAGTTTTAAGTCAGGCTAAGCAACACAGCAAGATTTTTGTCTTAAAAAACCGAATAAGCAGGAAATCGTGTGATTGTTTATTCCTGTCCTTTATCAGACTTTGCATGGAAAGCTTTGAGACCATCAATCTGTATTTGAAAGTGAGAAGACAGAATCTAACTCATTTGAATTGAGTATCTGGTACTTTCTGGGGGAAGGCAGATTATTTAAATAAAGAGGGATCTCATCATTTACACTCTTCTTAACACCTGATGTCATATTCTGAGTTCTCTTTCAGTAAGTACAAGTTCAGGAAGCAGGAAGTATACCTTCAGTCTGTGAAAGCGAACAATGTCTCCAATTTTATAAATCTTAGGAAGGGCCTCATAGTTCCCACTAAAGAGCAGGCAAGTTAGCTTCACGTTGGTTTGGTCCACAATTGTTACCACTGAGCAATAATCTGGAAAACACAAAACTATTTAACTTAACATATCTCAAAGCATTTCATACAATTAAGAGTATGTTTAACTTCAAAACTCCAAACGAACTTCGTTCCTTCCTTTAATTAACTCTTCTAAGGAAAGGATGAAAAGACACATTATTTAATTGGCTCTCAAGCTATTTTCTTGGTACTGCCAAAGTAATCTACAAAAGTGTTCCACAAAAATTAATTTTATAAAGTTTAGTAAAACAAAAATAAAAAGGCTATCTTTTTGTAGAGGTAATACCTTTTTTTTTTACTACTTCAAATGTTTTAAATTGTGAAGCAGATGAACATTTCGAAATAAACAATGTAACTCTAAATGTTCATATTATACTAAAAGTGAGGGATGGAGGTACGGCTCAGTAGTGAGCGTAGACTAGCATATGGAAGGTCCTGGGTTCCATCTCCAGCCCTACAAAATAAACAAAAACACTTAGAGAGAAAATTAAAAATGTTTACAGCAAATGTGATAGAGTCACATCTGTACTGCATAAGGATGCTAAATTTTTTCAACACTTAAAATTTTATAATAAATCTACTATAGTATCAATGAACATTTCATATTAAGTATATAATAGAAAATTCAAGAGTGACTCTTGCAAGATACCTGCAAAAGATTATACATTAGAATAAGTGAGTACTTTAAACTGGACAATATTAATAATTTGAGTTTCAACAAAACTGGTACACTTAAAAATGCTGACAATAAAAACTAATAGTGCCTTTCAGTATGTGTGTTTCAGAAAACTGCACACCAAGAAAACGAGTTGACTTCTTATATCTCCCAGTACTCACTGAGGATCGTGAATGTACAGAAAAGAATCCGCAATAGTGAAGAAAAGCAAGGTGTGGGGGGTGGGGTGGATATCAGCTTATTTCGGGAAGGCAAAGACGATAATGGTTTGATGCCACTCCTAAGAGAGTACGAGACAGCTACAGTGAAAACTGTACTGCTGGGACTGAGAGTCGTGAATGTAAAGCTGAAATCAGGGGTTAACTAAAGCATTAAAACAGAACAAACATTCATCAGTTACCATCCACTCCCAGCCCCCTACTCCTCAACTAGGGTCTAGCCAGGTACCATACTTAGTGTTCATCACAGCAGACTCTTTTCCAAGAAAGTCTGCTGATTAACCTCAAAGTAGTAAGACTTCTCCTGGGCACTGCCACCCAGAAGAAGTCCCTCTTCCTCATCACATTAGGGAGCACATGGCCTGATGGGCAGTTCCTTCTCATCTACTCTGTTGTGACATTTTGATCAATATGTCCAAAGAGAGTAGCACACCTGATTTCCCAGGCAAAGGGGAACATGCCAGAAAAACAAACTACTCATACAAAACGAGGACACAAATGTTGACAAAGCCATATGTACATTCATAAATACAAAAAGAATGCAAACTATTACTACATATAGGTGCAAAAATGAAGGAGGGAAAGAAAGAGGAGGGAGGAAAGATGGTAGGAAGAATAAGAGTAGAATGGGAAAGAAAAATGGGGGTGGGAGTAAAGGTGAGGAGAGAGGGAGAAAAAACAAACGAGTTTGTAAGGAGATGAAAACAACTCAGAGGACATTTAAGAAAACATCAGAATGACATTCAAACCTCAAAAAGCATCCTCAAAAGGAAAAGATATTCTATCCTCACCTTTTGATATGCCATCAGTTTCCACTGACCTAATTTCAGTTTTTGAGTTTTCTTTTTCATTACTTCTAATTATCTATAGGGACTGTCATTTCATGGCATTTATTCTTCGTGAGAAGTCTTCCATGATCAAAGATAAATGTTCTTTTTTTAACCACAGAATAAACTACATTCTTACTTAGAATTTTGACATGATTCTATTATAACCTTTTACACATTTAATATATTCTGGGAACTTCATATTTTTTCTGTCTCTTCAAGATACCAGGATGCATTGTTCTAATACTTACAGCATCCTTAGGACTAAATTAACTTCAAGAAGGTGAAATGAGGGAACTGCCTGGAAAGACGATGCAGAAGTAAAACAGTGACAGTGGAAGCCACTTAACCGCTACCACAAGGCCGGAAGCCACGTGCCAGATAATGATAAACTGGTCACCTAAGTGAAATTGCATACTATTCATCTTTAACCTTTAACCTTGGAATCTAAATAAAATTTATTTTTTCAAGCTGAAAAACTGATACATAAAAATATGTTTCTAGGGAATCAAAGGAAAACAAATGATTTCCACAGATAGGAAATACTGCATGGGTGTTTAGTAAAACACCGAACAGGAGGGAGTGGATTGAACAATAACCATACTAGCTGGCAACTCTGCAGCTTAACTTACAAGTGAACAGTCAACATAACCACAGAAGCGGTCCACAGTCTCTGTAATTCTGGTGTCTTTTCTCCACTTATAATGATACAATTAACCAACTCAACTGACTTGCCAGAAGAAAAAAAATGTTCTAAAAATAAAGCACAAATATTTTGAAAACTTTGTTTTTATCAGGTACATCACAAAGGTAACGTTACAGTTTCTATGAAAAGGTCCCCACAGGGTCACTCATGTGTCCAGCCATGGGATCATTATATTCCGTAGGGTCACAACTAGTTTTTGTTGTAACTTGGTGAAAATTTCAGACTCCTCTTTCTCTAGTAAAAATACTACACAATCTAATCAGTTGTCTAAAGGGACTTCACTGAGCTGAGAGAGCAACAGTTTTGGCTACACATACATACACACACACACACACACACACACACACACGCATGCACGCACACACGCATGCACACACGCACACTCACAGCCCTCTAGATCTTGTCATTCATATCCTTACAAAGAGAGACATAATATATACATGTACTCAAGGCCAGCACACGTTCCTCCCTATTCTCCCAAGGTGACTATGTTAGCTGTGAAGTCAACCAGAGAACGGACCAGGAAGTGCATTCCGCACGCCCAGTGTTCTGTGTGTGAGGGACACGACGGTATGTGCCGGTGCAGGTTACGGCGGGCTTTTCTCTGAGGCAGCAGGACAGCCTCAGATCCCCAATCTCTGTTTGGTATGTGTCTAGATCGCTCTGTGTTTGGAGGGGAAGCTCCGCACGGCCCAGACGCTAAATGCGGTTCTTAACTTTCTCTTGCTTCGTGTTTTCTCCTTTGAAAGTATTTCTACCGGTCTGTGACTGTCAGCGGTTTAAATGAAAAAGAGCCATCAAGGTTATTTCACTGGTTTTCAAAATAAGATTTTGTTAATACACATACAGGAAAGAAAAGGAAGGAAGAGAAGGGAAACAAAAGGAAGAAAAAGATCCGTCCATGAAAGAAGAGTCTCTCTGAAAACAAACAAAACTCTGTGTGATACAGATGGAAGGGTAAAGACGAAGCCGTGGGCAGCTGAGGCACTGCTAACTCAGGGAGGTGGTGGAGGTGGGTAGGGGGATGTGGCGCCGCAGAAGCCCCTGGAATACTTATGACAGGAGAATGACCTTCACAGCATAGTCTGAATAAACCTGCCCCAAGGTGAAATTTCTTTAGATTTCCTCCACTGGCCTACACTGTCAAAATATTTGTTTTGGACAGTATATTGCATTTAGAGACAATGATCTTTTAGTTTTTGTATCACAATTTTCCAGCCAAACTGTTTTAAATATTAGCACATAAATGAATCTAAGATTTATTGTTTACCTCACACCACATATAACCACCAACCAGTAGGAATATTAAATTAAATGACAGAAGAATGGGAAAAAAATGAGAATTAAGTCATGCCATATACTGGCACAAATTCTCTGTCAAGTGTGATCATGATATGTATATAAAATGTACCAATAAAATAAAGAACCCCACTTTTAACATATTTTCCAAATTAGAATATTTAGATTAATTTTAAATCCTTTGCATTAGTCATGAGATCCTTATTCCAATTCCATTACATATTAATTCTGAATATTTGGTAATAATCTATAGATATAACAATAAGATGAGCTACACTTTCTCTTCCTTGTATCTTCAAATGAAGGAAATATTAATCTTCTTCAGTTTTATCTAATTCATGGTATTGCACTGTTGAATCAGTTCTACACAATCAGAACATATACCCAGAGGCAAGCTTACTAAAAAAAAAAAAAAAAAAAAGAAAGAATATTAAATGAACAAGGAATAGGTCCTCACAGGAAGTTCATATTTTCCTTCATAGTTTAATAAATTGATGTTATAATTTTTCTCACAAATCATTTTATTTCTTTTTCCCAGTGCTGGGGATCAAACTCAGGACTTGAAACGCCAGGCAGAACAGCACTACTGAGCCACATGCCTGGGCCTTGACGTGTTATTTTATGTCATTACTTGATCGTATTCAGAATTTATACTCTCTAAATTGGCAATAACTCATACAGGCAGAATTAATTAAGCACATGACATTTTCCAGAGTAACTGAAAAGTGACATTTGAGACTGGCACAGACCAATTTAAATTCTCTAAGACTCTAGCATTACTTTAGGCATTTACATTTTTAGAAAAAAAATGGTACAGAAGCAAAAGATTTTATGTTTCCCACCCAATTTTGCAACTCACATTGTCAGGCAACAGAAGATTCCTGAAACTAAATTTCTAACAATGACTAACATTTAATGAGAGTCTGAAATTAAGTCTAATTATGACAAGAAATTAGATATTGGTAAAAGATATCATAAGAGTCCAAACTACAGCCTCAAGGAATCAAATAAAAATGAGTAAAATGCTAACTAGTTATTTCTGTTCTCATTTACAGAAGCTGAACAAAGCACTGTACTACTTCTCAGAAAGGAAACAATGAGATACAGAACCTCTTTCCCCTCTTCAGTTGTGGAAACTGCATTATTCAGCCATTAGTAATTATAAAGGGCTTACTATGTAACAGGTAGTGCGCAGGCTTACACATGTGTGTCAGCAGTGGGCTGAACTGTGTGTAAATGTATTTATTTTTCTACTCACAATTTGGAAGAATTTCTAATTCTTACACAGTAATATGCAGCAGAAATCAATGCTTGCAGCTCTGAAACAAGGGAAATTACTTTCTTAAAAATGCTTAGTTCTCGGGCCGGGGAGTTAGCTCAGTGGTTCCGGCGCCTGTCTTGCAAGCGCAAGGGCCCGGGTTCGATTCCCCGGTAACCACATAACAATACTGGGTGTGGAGACCCCACACCCAGCCGCAACCAATACCACATATCACAGTGCCGGGCGTGGTGGCTCATGCCTGTAATCCCAGCACTCGGGAGGCAGAGGCAGGAGGATTGTGATGTGAGTTTGAGGCTGAGCTCAGGGCCAGCCTGAACCACAAAAGCGAGACCCTGTCTAAAAAAAAAAAAAAAAAAAAAAAAAAAATGCTTAGTTCTAACATCATTTAGGCCACAGAGCTGGTATGGGAATTCAGCATATCTAATTCACGTCGCCAGATTTAGCCAGAATACTGCATCATTTCCATGCTGTATGTTTTTTAAAAAAATAATCATCCCCCAAAAGGAAAATACTAAGTTTGTGATTGGGTTTTAAAAGGCTTTGCCTACCAGATAAAATTTTGCTGTGTCTGGTCTATATTACAGATTTACTATTGCACGCATTTGTATCAAAAGAGTTACTATCAGTACAATGAAATTTTAACTATATATTTACTCCATAGAAACAGACCCCATAAGTATTGTCATAGAAAGATTCTACTGCAATTCATTCCAATGAAGTTATTTTTACACTGAAAAATAAAACTTACTCTTTGGTTTGCAAGCAAATGAATAAAAGAAAAATAAGGATAAATTTAAAAAGGAATTATTTCCTAAGATACATGTTAAATTTTATTCTTAAAAAAATCAGAGTGATCCAAGAAGATGTTGGTTCAGGTAAGAGGTGGTTTAAAGAGTTAACCCTGAGCGGTTAAGAGGGAAGAGAGAGCAGCAGAGAGGGCCTGAGAAACTGGTGGGCAGCAAACCACGGCTGCAGGTCAGCACCAGCCTACTGCTTATTTATTAACTTCCAAAAGCCCCTCACTTAGTTTTCATATACACAGTGTCCTCATATTCCTTTGTCTACATAATATTTAATTTTCTAAATTGAAATAACAAGTAAAATATCCATAGTTTGGGGAACACATAAAATTATAAAAATGCACTTTTATAAGAATACATTTCTTGGGCTGAGGATTTAGCTCAGTGGTTCCAGTGCCTGCCTTTCAAGCATGAGGGCCTAGGTTCAAACCTGGTAACCACACACAACAATGCTGGGCATGGAGACTCACGCCCAGCAGCAATCCGTACCACATCCAACAGTGCCAGGGTGTGGTAGCTCACACCTGTAATCCCAGCACTTGGAGGCAGAGGCAGAAGGACTGCTGTGAGTTCCAGGCTCACTTGGGCTATGATATATGAACTCAGGACCAGCCTGAAGTACAAAGCAAGACCCTGTCTCCAAAACAAACAAACAAAAAAAACACACCAATTCTTGTAAAACTAGAGCTCTACTAGTATAAGGAAAAGTGAGCATGTGCACTGATCAATTCTAATTGTGAGACAATTACAAGGGTTTATGGATTAGAAGACTGTTAAGGCAGTTTTTAATTTAAATAGCATAGCTTTGTGAAGATGCCTGAATGTTATATGAAAATGCTTCGACTATTTTCCAAGATACAAGACTTCTGAGGCATGCCAGGGTGTGAGCAGATACCTTTTAGTAAGAAAAGGCAGACAGACAGGCTCTCCAGATCTAGCATTGAGTCTTAAACTCGCAGCATTTATAACACCTCATGGAGGCATCATGTTTATAAAACAAGACATGTTTTACCTACAGCAAAATGTTACATATAAAAATCTCCCCCTTGAAGCCTATAACAATGAAATCTGCCTCAGTTATTCACCTCACAAGTTTACTGTTAGAATTAAATAACTTGATTATAGCACCTGGCATGGTCATATCATATACATACTAGCTTAGTCATAGAGCAAAAAGTGGCAGCAACAATATTTCTAATATTGCTCCTCCAAGCACTCTTTTCTGATAAACCTGCACATGAACTTAAAGTATGTCTTAACAAAATATCTAGCATCTAAAAATACTTAAGCTAAGATACAGTACCAATCTAATCAGGGTTGGTGTATGAAATTGAATATATAGATTTAAAAGACAACAAAGAAATTTCAATTTAATTTGCCACTAGAATTTCAATTAGGTACTTTTAAGTGTGATGCTATCAGCCTTCAGAAAAGCAACAGCTGACAAAAAAAAAAAAAAAAAAAAAAAAAAAAAAAAAAAAAAAAAAAAAAAAAAAAAAAAAAAAAAAAAAAAAAAAAAAAAAAAAAAAAAAAAAAAAAAAAAA
>PVIR01026199.1:0-11664 GCA_004026965.1 Petromus typicus | reverse complement strand
ATCTCACTTAAAATCTGGGACAGTGAATGCTACCAAATGATATTAGTAAGACAAACCACCTAAACAGTTTAAACAATTCCTCCACGGAAGTGTTCCACCAACACAAAAAAACAAAAACGAACTTTCAATTTGGTTTCCAAGAGATTGTGCCTTATTTTAATTCTTTTCCACATGCGGATGATTGAATCTATTTTCTTTATCACTCACATCACCAGAGAAGCTGGGGAGAGTACAAGAACTTTGACAGATCAGCACCATAACTAAGTAGTATAGTCTCTAAATGTTTACAGTGTTGAGAAAATATTGACCTTAATGCTGCAGTAATACTTCATATTGAAACTGCTGACAAAGTACTTAACTAAGAAAGACTTAAACTTAATACTATGTATAACTTGGTTTAAATCTGGAAAAGATAACAACAAATGATAAATTAAGCTCTCTGTTCTGCAATCTTGAGCAATTCACCTAATTTCCTCAGCATGATTAAGTGAAAATTGCCTTTGAGTTTTATGATAAGGGAAAACCAGTAGTTCACCTGAGCAAGGTAGTTAATCAAAGAAGCATGCATGCATAAATTACATGATCCACAATATACCTCCATAAAAGCTGCTTTATCTTCTTTTTATCTACTATCACACTGCTGTTTTTAGAACAGAATTTCAGCAACACTCTTCCACTTGTACAAAATGTATTATAGAATCATTCAGGCAAAAATTCTGATGGCAAATCAAAGGCCACAACATATGCTACGAGCTTCCTTCACAAAGAAACTTAAATGGAATACACAAATGAGAATATTCTACTACACTGGTATAAGGTCATTTTCCTCCATGTTTTTATTATACTGCAAAAAACCAAAGAGGATAGGAAGTGTACATATGACATAAAATATAGTAAGTTATAGTGACGAAGTTAGAAGACACTGCATGAGTTCATAAATGTTATTCTGGAGATGTACATTTCATGATATGTACTGAGCAATTGCAAGTCATCAAGAATACACACAGGTAAAACAAGCTACCCTAAAGCAACAAGGTTGTGTACTTTCAGTTTGTACTTCAGGAAAAATATTAAGAGCTTTAAAAAAATAACCAGAAAAGTACATAAGATACCCAGCAATAAAAACATGTGCTACAAAATGAACATCAAAATAATCGTGCTAAGGGAAAGTCAGAAGCAAAAGTTTACACAATCTAAGATTCTATCTATATGTATTGTCCAGCATGTGCAGAAATAGACTGCATATGGGCAGCTGCCTGAGTCCGGCATGAGAGTAAGACTGTGAATGTCTTGCACTTGCAAGACAGGTGCCGGAACCACTGAGCTATATCCCCGGCCCCAACAAAAGCTCATTTTTCACGGTTCTAGGACTGGGAGATTCTAGATTGTCCTATGCTCGACATTTCCTCTAAATGTCATCACTCAAAACATGGCTTTTGTATGTGTGGGAATGGGAATTTTTTCGTGTGTTATAGCATGCAAAAAATAAAATTCGCTCATCTTGGTTAAACCACCATCAATCCATCCAAATGCCAGCGTCAGAAGTTTTCTTTATAAACTGTGTCAAGTATTATCTCCTCTTCCATTCCATTTGACATTAAAAACTGTACTGTACTTAAAAAACCCATTTCTATTACCACTTGGGAGATGCTGATGTAGACACATGTGCTCAGCCATCTAAACTGGATGAAAATGAGAATCACACACAAGATCAGAGGTCAGCTGTCTTTTGTTTAAAAGTTCTCTTATAACACATTTACTTGCATAATGTCCATGGCTGGTGTCATGGTACAAGGAACATGCAGTGTCAATAACCAATTTTATGGTACAAGGCACATCCTTTTGTCTGCTCATCATTAATTCAGTTCTTCAAGGATCAGAAAGAAAATACTTTAGGCTTTTTAGGACACCTGATTTCTAAAACACAATCAAAAATCATAAGTCAAACCATTTTAAATTGGAGTCAATCTGTACTGATGGATGCTTCAAAATGTATCAATCTTGAAAACATTATTTTAACTGAAAGACGACACATACAAAAGCCATGTCTTGAATGATTACATTTACAGGAAATGTCGAGTATAGGACAATCTAGAATCTCCCAGTCCTAGAACCGTGAGGAATGAGCTTTTGTTGTTTATGAGCCGGCCTGTGGATATTATTGCATTACAGCAGCCTGGACAGACACTCCTGTCTCTCCCTGCATGTATGTAAGTATATGTAAATGTGTGCCCACCCATGTGTGTGTGTGTACTGCAACTTTTAAATATGTGCTTCAGTTTAAAAGGTACAGATTATCTGTTGTAACAGCCTGACTAAACCTTTCCTGAGCCGAGATCTCTGTGTGAATATTGTCATTGCCCAGCGAGTGATATCTGTCACACTGTTCTTACGTAATCTATTCCAAGGCAGTGAGTCCTATCTGCCTCATAGTCAGTCCCAAGACCACAAAAATACAGAATCTCAGGAAAAGTTTCTATCTTCCCCGAACATAAACATACTTTTTCTCATCAGTATTTCTTTGATCATACAGTCTGACACCTGTTTACAGAGCACTGACACTGTGGAAGTAATCTAGAGATGATGTAAAATATAAGGGAGTTATGTACATTATGTATAAATACTACAACATTTTACAGAGGGAACTTGAGCTCACTCCTATTTTGATATCTTGGAAGTCTGGAAACCAATTATCTCATGGACATCCAGGGAAAGCTCATATATCATTAGTTTATGATTTAAGTTATATATAATTAACAGCATTTATCATACCTTTAGAAAAATTCATCAGAATTGAGGGGAAAAATTTTATATAAATCCTACAAGAGTCTTAATATTAGCTTCAAGTATTTTAAGATCAGGACACTAGTTACGTATACTGCAAATACACTCAATATAGTCTGATAAGCTGCAAAATTATACTATGTTCATAATGGATGACACAAGAAAACTGAGTTATGAAGATATAATATTATTGTAAAGGAAATCAAGCTTGAGATTAAAATCCTAGTAACTTAAAGACACTCCCCAAAACTCCCACAGAAACTACAACAAAGTGTATGCCCAGAGATTAAAAATAGGGAAATGTCTGAGTAGCTTCTTCAAACTAAAAAGTCTATCAAAGGTCGTACAGTGGGCCAAGAAAAAGCCATCACAGTTTTATTTTGTCCACACAACACTATAGGACAGTATTTGTATCATAGGTGATGGATATATTTTTGTGTTTTTTTTTTTTTTTTTTTTTTTGAGACAAGATCTTGCTTTGTAGTTCAGTCTGGCCCTGGGCTAACTATGTAGCCCAGGGAGTCTCACAGTCACAGTAATCCCCCTTTTTCTGCCTCCCAAGTGCTGGGATTACAGGTGTGAGCCACCATGCCCTGGTATGTGGCGTTAACTGCTAATGGGCGTGAGTCACCACGTCCAGCATTGTTGGAGGTGGTTTATAGGGATCCACCTGGATCAACCAGGGTCCTTGAGCTTATACAGCAGACACTAGAACCACTGAGCTAAATCCCTGGCCCTGGATCAAAAATATTTCCAAACAACAGGTCAGTTACTAACAAAATATCAGATAATTTATTTCTATAAACAATTCCATGATATATAAGTAATATTTGCTTTGGAAAAAAAAATAAATGAATTTTAAGAAAAAAGAGGTCTGTGTTTTGCAGACTTTGGGACAGTAAGGCTTTTCCAAAGGAATAGCCCCCTCTAAAAACAAACCCTTAACACTCTACAAGTATTTTAAATATCTGTACCTCAAAGTTCACTGGCAATAAAACTAAACAGTATAATACAGATGGCAAAGCATCTCTAACAAGGAAGAGAAGTTACTATTAATATCCCAAAGACTCTAGAGATAGGTGCAAAAAGGCTAGCTAAATCAAAATGTACGAGAGAGGGAAAAATCCACTATTTACTATAGGAATCTGACGGCATTAGCCATTTCTAAAGTTTGGGATGTTGGCCTCTTCTTTCTTACCTATCAAAATCCATTTATGCTTCAGAGTTCAGCACAAACACCAGATCTGTTAGATGTCTTCCTCTTGTTAACCATTAATCTCTTCCTTTCCACCCCCAGAGTGCTTTGTTTCTTTAGTCAAAGCGCAAAACTAAACTTTGCATTAGCGAGTTGATATATTTCGGTCTCCCTTGGAAAGTGAGGCTGCCATTCCATCACTGCAGACAACTAAAAATCCACTACAATGTTACACACTAGCAAGGAGGAAAACCCTTCAGCTCAGTGAACAGAAGAACATATCACAAGTTTTAAGAATGATGAGAAAAGATTGAATTTACTAATAAAACAGGGCCGGGGATTTAGCTCAATGGTTCTGGCGCCTGTCTTACAAGCGCAAGGACCCGGGTTCGATCCCCGGTAACCACATACCTATACTGGGTGTGGAGACTCACGTCCAGCAGCAACCAGTACCACATACCACAGTGCCGGGTGTGGTGGCTCACGCCTGTAGTCCCAGCACTCGGGAGGCAGAGGCAGGAGGATTGCTGTGATGAGTTTGAGGCTGAGCTCAGGGCCAGCCTGAACTACAAAGCGAGACCCTGTCTCAAAAAACCTAAAAAAAACCCCAATAAAACACAGGATAATTACTTAGAATAACAAGCTAGTAATTTACTCTTGGAAAAGGTCATAAATTATAGAGTACCAGGATATTCACAGAAAGGCAGTGGAAGCCTCCTGCTTCATTCAAGCGATTCCTACACAGGACAAAGACAGAGCAACAGAAAGGTGCCTCTATTCTTCCAGGTAGAAATAGACAGAGGAGCCAGAAAATAGTGAGAATAGGCTAATGAGAGGGATCTTAGCTCAGCCTTTCTGATTATTAAAGAGGTCAATAATTATCAGCCCTGTTCTCCAGGCTCCATTTCTGACCCCAACACAGCCACGCACCAGGGGAGAGCTTCACCTCCCTCACCCAGAGACACTGTACTAATTCATTTTAGTTCGATAAATGGGAAACACAGAACTGCTCAGCCCAACTTCCACCTTGAGCATAAGTCAGTCATCCTTCATCTTTAAGAGGGGTGAACTAAGCCAGGTGTGACAAACACCTGTATTCCCAGCCCTCTGGGAGGCTGAGGGCGCAGGTCCAGAACTTGGAGCTCAGTCTGTGGGACTTAGCAAGACACTGTCTCAGAAGAAGCTGGGATGTAGGTCAGAGTGAAAGCTCCAGGCTCAGTCCAGAAGACTCAAAAACAAAACAAAGAAACAAGCAAAAAAAACCATACATAGGCTTTCTGAGCAAATAACTGCTAAGACATCTCCAAAGTCCTAAGAAGGCAACTCTCTTGCTTTGCTATATAAAGGAGATATTTAGGTAATGGTAATGAATCAGTTTTGATGATAAAATATTTTAATATATAGCAATTCCACAATCTGGGAGGAATTCTTTGATTTCATGGTGAATCTTACTACAGTTAAGAGTGTTAATATGTATAGTGATATACGTTCCTTAATAGAATGAATAGAATTTGGAAAGTAATTACTCTCTACAAGACTATTATGAGGTTCAAGAAATAATGTATGTGTTATAGATGAAGACTGCTTACCAGAATGAAGATACTGCTACAGGTCATACACAACTATTAATACTCAATGACAAGAATGTCCAGAAACTTAAATCATCGAGTAGGGATGTCAAACTACACCTAACTGCCTATTCCACGTAGAATTTAACATTCACAGAAAAAATTTTAGTACAAAATTCTAGTTAATGATGTATAATATAAATTTATCTCATATTACCAGTAAATTTGAGTTGCACAGACACTTTTTCTCTACCTAACTAGTCATATACATAAGAATATAACTGAGGTAATGGGTCTGTATTTGTGAAATAACACTGCATTATGCAGCATTTCAGAAAAGTATAGCCGTGGACTGTTGTTTTTCCTGCAGTAACACTAATGAAGTCGATCATTTCCTGAAAATGAGAATCAGTGCTACTGTCTGACTCTCCTGTAGCCTTTGCTCCAGCTGAAGGATGACTTCTGTCAACAGAAGTAAGAATGTAACTGTAACTAAAGCTCCAAGATGGATAGTTTTAAAATTTTACTGTCTCAGTGCTGGTAAAGACATCTTGCCATGTCTGAAAGATGGATTTTCAATGACTATAATAAAAATTTCAATGACTATAATAAAACTGATGACATGCACTTAATTTAGTACCTCAGAAGAAACAAAGAAACATATTATCTCTATAGTAACAGATGACTCATTACTAGCCATGAATTTTTTACTGACTATATTCCACTAAACATATCTGGTAGTCATACAACAGATGTATACATAAACTAATAAATATTAGTTCTCTGTGGCTTCAATTTTATGAGTGATCTAAAAACACTAGAATAAAACATGTTGTCTAATAAGTGAAAAATTAATAGTGTGATCAGAATTTTTAAAACAGCTATCATTTTAGTCTACATTACCATTTTTACATTGTTTTTCAAAATGACATATTCAATGAATAACTTATTTTTAAAATTTCAAAGACAAGAATTAACAGCATGCCAGGTACAAAAAAGTTCGTAAGCTAGATGGCTAAACTTAATAGTGACAGACCTTTTTTTTCTAAACTTGGTAAGCCAATCAGTGTCAACCAGGTAAAACTGGCAATTTGGTCTTTAAGAAGATGGATCACAATGGTCACACCATTGTGT
The DNA here is from genome assembly GCA_004026965.1 of Petromus typicus. Classification (NCBI taxonomy): domain Eukaryota; kingdom Metazoa; phylum Chordata; class Mammalia; order Rodentia; family Petromuridae; genus Petromus; species Petromus typicus. The sequence goes on along the minus strand of PVIR01026199.1, from coordinate 4,983 downwards.
CTAATACTCAGAAAGGACACATGTAAGATTTGAGAAAAAACTCAGAAGACAGCCAGAATGAATTTAGGAGTCGATGTTGATGGGTCCAGGAATGTAGAGTTTGAGGAACAACAGACTTGGAATGAAAAAAATTTTTGGAAACATTTATCTATTTATTTTGATTTTTAAATACAGGATCTTGCTATGTATTCCAAGCTGACCTTGAACTCAACATGTCGCCCAGGCTGGCCTCAAACTCCTGATGATATTTCTGCCTCAGCTTCTCAACTGCTGGGATCGGATGTAAACAACCATGCCTAGCTGAAAAAATGTATCTAAACAAAGATATCTCTGCTTAGCTTCAATGTTTAATGTCTCCCTTTCTTTTTTTGTTGTTTTGATAGTTACTTTTTATTAGTATGCGTTTGCAGTACATAATGAGGGTTTTTCTACCATCAGGTTTTTTGAGATTTAATCTGAAACCCATTATCAAGTTTATCTCCAGCCTAGACCTCACACGGACATTTTATATTGAACATCAGTAAAGTATGTTGATCTCAAGAAAATGAGATTGCCTCCTAATCACCAAACTCAAGAGTACTTCCCAACTTATTATTCAGTAAAATATGCACATATTTATCTTTAAAAATACAATGGCTTGTAATATGAACTTCCGGAGAACAACTCACTGAACTGTGTTCCCCGTGTGAGGAGAGCTCCTGGCTTGCGCTATACACAGAGACAGTAATTCAGCAGCATCAGCCATCATTTCCCACATCTCTAAAACATGGATTTCTTTCTTTTTTTTTTAAAGGATACTTTAACTGGCAGAATTTTGTTTTGATGATACATAAAATAGTGCCTATAACGATGATGGTGATTTATAATGGGGGATATACTGAATTAAACTGAGATGGACTGTGTTTTCCTGCTTACTTTTTATTATCTGATGAACTGGAATACTTCTGATATACTTTTACATGTTTGTCTATAGCCTTAGGATGTCATACAGCAAGCTATATCTTATTTTGAAAACTACGCAGGTGTACAGCTCATAACTTGTACAGAAGTCTAATCTCAATAGTCTCATTCCTTCATTTATTCTTTTTGTGCAGTGGAGTTAAAAAATATGCATTATATCATATCTACCATCTAATTTAAATTTTAAGTCTACAACACAGTATTCTAGAGCACATCGCTACAACCTTTACGCGTAGCACAAACTTTCTGTTACAGAGCAGCTATCCATTTGTCTCTCCCTCAGCGCCTCCAAACAACTTTCTACTGTTGTGAGGGACTGAGATCTTTCACACTTCAGAGGCTTATTAGCAGACAGCTCTCAAGGTTCATTCTAGCTGTTGCACTTGACAGGACTCCCTTCTTTCTGAAGCAGAACAATGATCAACCTATGGGCATGCCCTGTGTTCTCTCTGTTTCTCTCTGATGGACATTCACAGGGCTGTCACAAGTTGTCTACTGTGAATAACGCTACAGTGAACATGGGAAAGAGATTATCTCTGAGATCTTAACTTCCACTCTTCTATATAAATACCCAAAAGTGGGACTGCTGAATCACAAAGTAATTCTAGTTCAAGAAGGGTTAATTTGTTTTTTACCGGGGCCGCACTACTTCACGGTCTCACCACAGTGTAAAGGTTCCGATTTCTCTGCGTCTAATTTCTCCGCGGCTAACATTTCTCATTTTTGATTCTGATGGCTCTCTGACAAGAATAAGGGTGATACATCATTGCCTTGATTTCTACTTCTGTCATTCTTTAGTGACACTGAGCTTCTTTTCACATTTCTCACTGCCTTTTGATTGGCTTCTTTGGAAAAATGTCTACTCAGGTAGTAGATTTTGACAAGGTTATTAAGTTTCTGGTTGATTTTAGTTTTTGTGTTATCTTTTGGCTGTTGTTACTTGTTATAGATATATTATGTATACATAATGAATTTATATATAATTTATACACAGATACATATAATCAATTTATATGTACTTATATATACATTTATATAAATTTAATACCTACCTATTTCTATAGATTATTTTTTGCTATTTAGTGACAATTCTTTATATATTTTGGAGATTAACCCCTTAATGGTTTGCAAATATTTTCTCCCATTCTATGTATTTCTTATTTTCACCTTTATTATTCTTTTGCCAAACAGAAGCTTTTAATTTTACATAGCTCTACCTGTCTATTTTTGTTTTGCTACTGTGCTTTTGGTAACGTCTAAGAAATTGTTTCTAGCATCATGTCAAGAAACTATTTCCCTCTGTTTTACTCAAGGAGTTTTAGATTGGGGATACATGTTTAAATTGTCATTCAGTTTGAAACCACTGTGCCAAATGATTATCCAATTTCATTCTTTTGTGTGTGGATATTTGGTATTTTCAGCAGCAGTTGTTAAAGAGACTGTCCTTTCCCCTACTATTTACTGATACCCTTATGGCTAATCAGTGAGCCATACATGTGGCTTTATTTCTAGGCTATTCTGTTTTACTGGTCTACATATTTGTATATCTTCTATTTTATTCTTTTTATATTTGGCTGAGTTTTTATAAGTTCATTGATTTTTTCTCTTTTTTTTTTTTTTTGTATATTTTCCCCTGGTTAGGGGTTTATATGAAATATCTTAGTCACAGAAATATATTTTAAGCTTATATAAAAAACTTCAACCACATAAAAATTTCTACAATATTAATTCTCTTCTCATCAAACTAAGTTTTTGATGTCAAAATTTATATCTTCTATGTCATGCATCCATTAACATATTCCTACAGTGTTATTTTTAATACATTTGTCTTTCAAGTTCTGCACCAGAATTAAGTGATTTATGTGCCACTATTACAATATTACAGTATTATTTTTTGCATACACACACACACACACACACACACACACACACACACTCTCCAGCAAATTTTATAGTTCCATATGCTTTTGTGCTGCTGATTGGCAATCTTTTAAAATTTTTTTCTGTTTAAAGGAGACTCCAGAATCTAAGATCTGTATTTATTTTATAAAACAAAATCATGAAAGAATATGGACACTTTTGCAATTATGAAGGAGAGTTGAACTACTGTCCTAATAGATTTGAGGTACTAAAGTAGTTGTGTTCCCGAAACAAATAATGGAATTTTAATCCATAAAAATTTCACCACATTTAATACCTACCAGTTCCTTTGCTTAGATATGGAGGCTTAAAGAATTTCACAACACCATAAACATTGATAACTGCACCACTCTTAACTTGATTCAGGGGTGTATATATATAATTTGTCACTGGAGCCTTAAAGAAAGAAATGACAGTGATTACTTATTAAATATTAAGATCACACGTACTTAGGATCATATTAAGATTCTGTAAATTTATATAACTGCGTTTTATACTTTAAATGTCTAAAAGAAGGATGCTAAATCAGGCAATCCACACCATAGGAAGCTTATGAATAAACCAAATTCTTCAGAAGTAACTCTTTATAAGTGGTATAACTCGCACACTAGCCCATGAAAACATAATTAGACTATAATTTAACTTAAACATTATGCTACTTCAGTAAGAAACAAGAAAACAGCATATAAAAACATCAGTAATTAATGAATAAACTGAAGAATAAAAAGAAATCCTTTTAAGGTATCTAAATGCTTTTAATTTCACTAAAAGGAAATGAATAGGTATAATGAAACATTTTGAAAGTCTTGAAAGGGTAAATAGAATACTGGCTCTATCAATACAGAATTCTATCTTATAATTTCAGAAAAAAATTTTTCTATGCAGAACACTCCCAAGGACATGAAAAGTTCTAAGTAATTAAATAATTAAATCAATTTAGCTGCCTTTTTTTTTTTTTTTTTTTTTTTAGGTTTTTTGAGACAGGGTCTTGCTTTGTGGTTCAGGCTGGCCCTGAGCTCAGCCTCAAACTCACATCACAATCCTCCTGCCTCTGCCTCCCGAGTGCTGAGATTACAGGCGTGAGCCACCACGCCCGGCACTGTGGTATGTGGTACTGGTTGCTGCTAGGTGTGGGTCTCCACACCCAGTATTATTATGTGGTTACCGGGGAATCGAACCCGGGCCCTTGCGCTTGCAAGACAGGCGCCGGAACCACTGAGCTAACTCCCCGGCCCAATTTAGCTGCCTTTTAAATTAGCATTTCTCTAACTTTTTGGCAAAGATACTATAGAAGATAATAACCATAATGTTATCAGAAAGCATCCTAAAAAAATTTGAAGAAATTTTGATTCTGGTTTTTATCTTTAATATCACTTCAAAACTTAGCTACAACTTCTCTTCTTCTCTATTCTGTTATAAAGATTTTATAAAACTAGGTACTGATTCACCAAATGGGATAAGATGATTAAAAAACTAATAATGAGAGTAAATAAAAATCAGTTACTGAAATAATGGTGCTTGAGTGTGGAAAAAGATGAGAATGGTTGATTGTGCTTTAGACAGAATCACCATACTGATCCTGAGAAGACATCAGTTAGGTAGACCATCAGTGTCTACTCATCCACACCCACACAGGAAATAGTTATCTAGTACTCAGAAAGATAAGAGTTTAAAATTCAAATAAAAATGAATTTATTTCATACTAAAGCATATTCCTCAAATACATAACAATAGGACTTAGAAATCTAATCAAACTCTAATATCGAAAAAATCAGTAACTCATCAATGATAAAGAGAACACCAGGTTAAACTTTATAAATATATATATATATATATATATTTTATATATATAAAATATATATATATATAAAATATATATATATATATATAAAAATATATATATATATTTTTTTTTTTTAGGTTTTTTGAGACAGGGTCTCGCTTTTGTGGTTTAGGCTGGCCCTGAGCTCAGCCTCAAACTCACATCACAATCCTCCTGCCTCTGCCTCCCGAGTGCTGGGATTACAGGCGTGAGCCACCACGCCCGGCACTGTGGTATGTGGTACTGGTTGCTGCTGGGTGTGGGTCTCCACACCCAGTATT
>PVIR01026198.1:0-24163 GCA_004026965.1 Petromus typicus | reverse complement strand
TGTGTGTGTGTGTGTGTGTGTGTGTGTGTGTGTGTGTGCGCGTGTGTGTGTATCTTCCCCAGATGAGGGGTGGATTCTGGGACCTTATCTCTTCTTCTCATTGTATGTGTAGAAACTAAACAATGACTAGGGTTTACAGTTATGACTTATCTAAAGCCTCATGTGCTTATAGGTGGGTCTTTAAGGAATGACTGGATCGCAGGTGTGTGATACTGGACTACTCCACTAACTGCTTTATGATAGTCCTGAGCAGCCTGGAGACTGACATACTGATGAGAGAAGACCCATCTCAGGTGTGGATGACACCAACCAATAGGCTTGTCGCTAGAGCAAATATAAAGGACAAGAAGAAGGTAAGCTGTGCTTCCTACCTACTATGCCATGCGCTGCTGCCATGCTGTGCCACTCTGCTTAAGAACCAGCTGACTATGGACTGAACCCCCTATAAACTGAGCCAAAATAAACCTTTCTTTAACTAAGAAGTGTAATTTATCTTTTCCCTACCATGGAAAAGGTATTAAGACATGTACTAACAATATGTATTCATTCTAGGAATCAAGAAGACTTAAGTGTACATTATTCTAAGCAATTAAATCAAGATTGCTGTCTTAATAGCATTTCCATGTTCTCAGGTATTAATAATGCTTTTTGTACATGGCATTTTTATTTCTTTAGTTGACCACTTATTCTATCCTCACCATACTCCTCAACTGCCTTTTTCCTCAGAGTAAAATAAATGATGAAACATATAGTCTTATGCCTGGACTCTGCCTCCTTTCATCAGGCATGCAAGATTAAGTAAAATGACTAAAAGACAAAAGTAAAAAGATATAATCATATTCCCACAGGTAATAGTTTTTAAATAGAGTAAGACTTTAAAGAGCTCATAGTGGTTGAGAACTCCCAATGCCAGGACTTTGGGCTTCAGGCTGAAGAGGTGAGAACTGTGCATATGGTGAGTGTTTATATTAACAAAGTGTTATGAATTCAAATTGCTCTGTACCTCATGGACCCTGGATCTAGATTCATTGAGTCCTACATAGTAGGACACTCTTTGTCTCTCTGATAAACAGAATGTTAACTGCATAGTGTCTGCATTGCAGCATCAATGAAGATAGTAAGAACAGACACAGTCTCTAAGGAAACCCTGGGCCAGGCTTTCCTTGGGTTTGGTGACACTCTGGGGCAAGCAGCTCAAACCACACATATGAGAGTTTCAAGGCTTGATTTTCAGCATATTACTCGAGACACCCATTAGAATATTGTATGTTATAAGATTGAAGGAAAGTTGCTATGAAAATTAAACTTTAAGCCCAAATAGCAATCTACAATAATATGCAAAATTAAAAGCTTAATAACCAAGTAAACAATTTCACTCCCATGAAAATGAAAATGAGGAATCATCTATTTTAAAGAGATAACTTTAGACTGAAAATATTTAGAGTATTTCTATACTAAATGAAGAAGCGATGCCAGAAATATAGTTGAGAAATTATTTTAAAAATCAAAGAAGGATAAAATTTAAAAAGTGGAAATTTTAAAGGAAATCTGTATTATTGAAATGAAAAATAATCATGGATTTAAAAGCAGAAATGAAAGCATCAGTCCAGTGGACAAAACAATAAGATAACAATCTGCCTAGATGACATTCAAGTGTAACTGGGGCAGAAAGGAGAAGCAAAGGTGGTCACGATAAAGTCAGGACAAGGACCAAAGCAGGAAGGTGTTTGATGCCAGGTAAGGCACCCCCACATTGTATCTGGTGGCGGGAAACACAATGATACGAAGGTCTACCTGTGACACACAGTATGGCCAACTTTATTTTCTAGATGGGCCCCTTTTAAAGCTGGTTGACACTACATGACCAAGGTTCAGTGTGGATGGGCCCCAAGCCGTAGGACAGAGGCTGCTCCAGCAGTCCCAGTTGAGAAATGATGGCAAGAAGATCCTAGCCCTTATTCATTCTTTTGCTCCCAGACTTCAGCCTAGAACCTGGCACAGAATCAGTGCTGAAATCATAGAGGAAGAAAGTATTTTGTTAATGTTGAAATCAAATAGTTTCCAAAAATAACAAAGAAGATGTCATCATTAGATCTATCTACAGAGCGAGGAGCAGCACATGTCTAGACAGATCAGCAGCCCTCCCGTTCGCCATAAACTCTTTGCATGGTTTCCATTAAGATAGCTGCATGAGAACTTGCTGTAAGCGATCTCTTTTCATTTCATAGTCCTGGAGATAAACTGGCATTTGGCTGAGGACTGGGATGATATTTGCTGTGATAGAACCTGAGCTGTGTCCAGAATTTCTGTGTGACTGGACATGGCTGGTGACACAGGGTCAGAGAAACATTCCGTAGAGGGTAAAACACCAGTAGGAGGAAATAAGTGGAAGAAAACATTTCACCAAGAAGAAGGTAGAAACCCACAAACAGACAAATTTATACAGTAATACAGATGACCAGCATATGTAGTTACATCTTTATTTGTGGAATTACATAGGGTTTCCTACTGTGTTTAAATGTCAGTGCATAGCAAAAGTAAGATATTAGCAATAATAATTATACTCTGCATATGTTTAATGTCTATCAATAAGGCTATGACTCTTAAATTCCCTTAAGCTCCTTTCCATTAGAAACAATAAATTAAATATATATTTAAACAAATTAAATGCTGCTAAGAGCTCTTCTAATTTGTAAACACTTGCATAAACATGAGCTTTATCAAATGCTTAATTAATCTGAAATGCCAACTTGGAAAGTGAAGTAATGAACAATAAGCATATTACACCTTCGGATATTATTCCAGCTGGCCTTTTTATAAGAGGTTTAAAGATATCTTCCTCTACACACCAACTAAAATTGCAAGAAATCAGTCAGATCTCAGGGATTAAGAGCAGTCTGCAACTGATCAAGGCTGATTAGCTTCCTGACTATACTATGTAATGAAGACAATTTTATGGACTTTTAATAAACACGTTGCTTTGAAATCAATGAAAGTGAAGTCTAGGTTTGATGCATTTGAAATTTTATTTACTGCAATATGGTCAATCACTTTGTAGTAATTTTTGCAATATGCATAATTAATTTATAAGACTTTAAATATATTATTTTAAATGAAATTTTCTATACACATTTGTGTTAAATGAGTTTTCTATCCACGTTTGCTATCAGCAAATATCTTTTTTTAACATTTGTATGTAATTTTTTTCAAGACAGGTTTCATTATGTGTTCTAGGCTTCCCTGGGATTCACTACATAGCTCACGCTGGCCTCAGACTCACAGTAATCCTCCTACCTCAGCCTCCTGAATGCAGAGATTACTTTCCAGAAAATGTTGATATAGATTTGAAAGTGATCCATGAAAGATGGGAGTGTATTTTTTTAACAAATTGATCTGTCACATAGTAGTTATCAAAAAACACCTAAATGAACTGTTATACAAATGAGTAACTATCAAAACATGAGGGTTACCATAAAAGGGTAAAATAAGCATCTTTTCCTACATAACTTTGGCTTAATAAATGGAGGCTGGAAGGGAAGAATATCTATGAGAACTGTTAACAGTATTATCTAGGTCAGGAGCCAAAAGAGCATACATATGGAAAGCTAAACACCTGAGGAGAATGTATTACAAACCCACCCATTAAACTGAATGTGAAACTGAGTCCCAGAGAAAGAAATATATTTCTCAGACATACACTGATTGATGATAGTGGTTACCAGGAAACCTCTGCACTACTATTGCTCAGCCAAGATTATTTTTTCTATAACATGCTGAAACCACAATGCACTATCATCCTTGCAAACATGCTCCTATAGATAACCATCCTTCTGGGCCAGTCTTTTGGCAGTTACGCTCCTTCCTAATAGTAGTACGGCATGGACCAATCTTCTCAGCCTACTGATGAGAATGTTAGGTAGCAGAGATTCAGAACCACAGTGAAATCGAGGTAGATTACATCTATTGCTTCCCCTTTATCTCGTGGCCTGCCACTCTATTATAGAAGGAAATTAAGTTGGTCTGGCATGATTCACTTTTTACAAAACCTTGTTTGCTACTCAGAACTCACTTCCTTTCCAGGGGATTGCGGTACACTTCTTAAAAAAGAGTTTCTTTAGTATCTTTTTGGTTGTTACCACTAAGCTGACTGAACTGTAATTAGTTGGATGCTTGTTTTTCCAAAAAACTACTTTTATAAGGCAATGTCAAAATGTATTCTTTTCCTTTTCAGGCCTCTGTATGATTTTTAAAGGCTGTAAAAATTAACACCAAGGTGTCCTGGGAAGCCTCGATCTCTGAGTGGTTGGAGAGCATGCCATGAGATGCTGTCGATTATAATATGCAGTAATTCCTAACGTATCTCAATTATTTTGTGCTTTTATCTCTTTGGGCTTCTTTCTTATCCTGTCTTGTCTTTGTAGGTATCCCTCTTTTGGATTTTTTCATCTAGACACACTTTCCCTTAAAAACAGAAGAGAAAAGCAAAACAAAGTATCTTCTGAATTTGTCTCTGGTATTGGGGACTAAACTCACAGCCTTCTCACTGAGCTGCATCCTCAGCACTATTTTAATTTTTTAAAAACTGTGCAGCACAGTTTAGCTAAGTTTCTCACACTGGGATTAAATTTACAATTCCATCTCCCAGAACCTTATGATGAGACACAGGTGTCAATGCACCCAGATAATTTATTTTGAGTGCTTTGTTCATTTGTTGATCATCAGATTTCTCTCTGCTAACTCTCTGTAGCATTTCTTTCATTTCCATTTTTCTTTATAGAGCTGAGAAACTTCTTTCATTATCTCCCTTGCTTTTCTTTCACTTTCTCTAGTATTTGTGAAGGTTCTCTTATCTCTCATCACTGGAGAACAGTTTCCACATGCTGTTCTTCCTCCTGAGGTCACTATTTTCTTAAGATTCTAACCATAGAGTTCCATAGAGGTGGAGCTAAGTAACATTCATTCATTGACTCACATTCATTTGTCTGTCAGTATTTCTGAGAATTCATTGGATGTAAATGCCAGCTAGTAGTTTAGGGTTAGAGGATATTACTGTGAAATATTCAAGGTTGCTGCTCGTAGTTTATTTCTAATGGGAGATATGGTCAAGTAAAAAAAAAAAATGATAATTTCACATGGAACTCTTATGAAACCACCAGGATAGTGTAATATGTTAGGAGTGTGATGGTGGTGCCGTGGCGTGCTCACACATCCTCATGCATGCTGAAGTTTGAGGGTTAATAACAGTGGAAATATTTCATTGCTAGGTTTGGTGCTATCATCATTTCAGTAATATACTGCCATGACCATGGTTACTAGACAGAGGCTTTTGCTTCTGTCCCAAGATCCACTCATCTCTGTTAATATGGGCAGTTGCTATGAAGGTGGCCCAGCACCCAGTTCTCTGGAAATCCACTGCAGTGCTATTGATGACACAAAGACAAGCTGGATACTAGCATACGGTAGAAACTAATGAATAACAATGACTATGGCATCTTGGGTAGAGTAACAAATCAGCAATATTAATCATGTCAATGAAAAAGGGGATATTGATATACCATAAGAACCAATAAAAGCCACCCATAACCAGAGACACCTGTACATAATAATGCAGAAACAAAGAAAACCCAAATACTGAGTTCAACATCTATATCACCATTATAAACAGAAAATAATTCAATAATGCTCACACAGAATTTAGTAAATACCTTGGGATAAATTACCCTAATTACATAACAGTACAAGTGGAGGGAGTGAGGAAGGAGACAATGAAAGAAGTAAAATTTGAAAAATAAAGAAAAGGAAGAGGAGGAGAAAAAAGGGAAATAAAGGGTCCTGTTAAGGAGTAAAATAACCGGATAAAAGCAATGGCGAAGAACAAATAAGTAAAGCAGAGAAAAGAAAGTACTGAGAATAAAATAAAGAGGAAAAAAGAGAAAGAATACCTATATTCCCACCAAAAAAGAAGAAGAAGAAGGAGCAGAGCAGGAGGAGGTGGAGGAAGAGAAAAAGACAGAAGGGCAAGAGAAAAATGAATAAGTTCAAAAAATGTCTCCTTGCTTTTAAATGAGTTGGGTCTTTTCAGGGTCGCAACACTGGAACCCACCTCATAAAAGGAAAGGCTAACGAGTTATGGCCAACATCTGTTCTGTGTCCACAGTCATGTTTTCGTGTGTGAATGCTGAATGCTGCTCCGTCTTTCCCTTTGGACATGACCAATCCATGCCACCTTTCTTAAAGCCGTAGTCACTCCAGCAGCTCCCAGCCTCCATTTCCCTCTGTCACCCCAAGCCACAGCGTTCTCCACCTGTGTGTTTCCAGTCTGTGTGTTTCCAGTCTGTGTGTTTGTGAAGTGCCTCTTTCTACCCTCTGCTCCAGAGAAGTCTGTGTGAGCAGTGTAGGCCTCGGCAGCCATCCAAGCTCAGGCACATCCATGCTCATGTCAGTAGGTGGAGAAACCACACAGACTGCCAACTCCTGTGCTGGAGGCAGCCGACAGTGTGAAGGTTCAAGCAGATCTCTGGGATTAACGCCACCACAGTCAGACTTGGCCCCGCCGAAAGCCACATACAACCAGTTTGACTTCTCACCACAGAGGGCAGAGCACATTCATCTCTTTCCAGGTCTCTGCTTAACCTTGCCATGGGGTTTAAGGTCTTGCCTGCTATCTCTCCATGACTCAATCATGGTGTTTCTCTATCCAGTCACCCTGACAGGGCAGCACCGGAAACCCTAAAGAAGAATTGTTTGATGGTCACCCTCTAGCTCAGTCTTGAACAGTTAACCCTCCCTCAAATGGCTCCTGATTCAACCCTCTCAAATGAGGCTGGTGCTGCAGTGAATTTCTTCTCCGACTCTGGCCTTCCATGCAGAAGTCATTTGCAGAACAAAACTCCACATGGTTTCTGTAGTTTACGAGAGCCATAGGATTTCTGTCGGCACCAGGAACGCTGGCCAGGTCTGCTGATCCGTCCCGGCACTGCCAACCTTCTCTGATCTCAACCTTGTGTCAGGGGAGCCAGATCCCCCCCGTCAGAGCCACGGTCAGCATTGCAGATGGCTCCGTGCGTCTCTCAGCTGTACATTGTATTTCTCCAGCCTTTCTGTGGTGCCCATTCTCCTGTCACCTCCTTCTCGATTTCCAAAGATCTACATATTTTCTCCACCAAATTGTCTTCCAGGTGTCTCCATTCCGGACCCAGGAGAGGCTGGATTTTGCTCCTGGACTCTACTCCAGGCTCTTCATAATTCTATTTGTTTCTTTTCTTGGTGATAACAACACAACACGAAATCTACATATGTGTCAAAATTTTGACTGTACATTACAGTGCTGTTAACCACACTCGACATTTCGCCATATGCCTCCAAAACTTACTCATCTTGCACAACTAAAATTTTAAACCTGTTGAATACCATTTCTCCATTTTCTTTAGGGTACATATCCCAACAATCAACATTCTAGTCCTTACTTCTGTAAAGATTATTATTTTAGAGCTTTCATATAAGCCAAATGATGCAATTATCTTCCTCCTGTGACTTGCTTTTTTCATTTAGTATAATGTCTACAATATTCATCCATATTGTCACATAAAAATTTGCTTTTTGAACACTTAGTAATATTCCATGGTGTATATTACAATTGTCTTCATTTATTATCATTGTGTAAACTTTTAGATGATTTCCTCTTCTTGGCTATTTTGAATTAGGTTGCAGATGAGAATATGCAAATACAAGAATGTGAATACTTTTTCAAGATCCTGATTTTTAGGAAGAAGTACACCCAGAGGCAAGATTTCTACATCACGTGATATTTTTGTTCATAATTTTTGAGGAAAAAACAAAATCACTCTTTCCCACAGTGACCACACCGTTTTATAGTCCTACTATTTATAAGCTTTCATGTTGTCCTAAACCTCACCTAAAGTTTTATTTCTTTGTTCCTTAGTGTTAATAACTGACATCCTCAGAAGTTTGATATAATATTATATTATACAGATAATTCTTTTTGTAGTGAATTACCCTGACACTTAAACTAAACTCTATTATTCTCTCATTAGATTAAAAAATGCTCACTGAATAAGAACCTCAAGCTAGATTAAGCTGGTACCATGATAAAATGGAATGAAGCGAGGTCACACATATTTCTGAGCAAACACAGAGGAAAACAGTCACACTGCCATCTTCAAAATGCCCAGTGTGTCTTCTCTGGCCCCGAATGAATGGCAGCTCTGTGTATCACACACGGATTTGTTCTTTGCCAGCCTCTTTTCCTATGGGAGAAGATTTATTTAGTCAGAATCACACCTACGTTTGACAGCAGCCGGTCTAGAGCAAGTCAGTAGTTCAGATGATCACGAAACGACCCAGCAAAGACCAAACTCCTACGTTTTTTTTCCTAGCTCTTTTACTGAACCACATTATGGCTCTTGATATTCTGTTCTACCTTTTTGCAAAAAGCAGTAAGTACAGCTTGTCTGACAATAGGGGTGTGTGTGTGTCTGTGTGTGTGTCTGTGTGTCTGTGTGTGTTTTACATCTGTGTGTTTTACATCTGTTTTACATCTGTGTCTGTGTGGGTTTTACATCTGTTTTACATCTGCTTCGCTTTGAAACTACGATCCTTGCTAGGATCAGCCCAACTCTCACTGTCACAACTCAGAGAGTTCCCCACAAAACCCTGTGACTTCTGGGAAGAGAAGGCAATATATTAACACTTGGCCAATGTCTTAACCCAAGGTCGGTCAGCATGACTCTTAGTAATAAGCAGCCAGTCATGGAGAACTCTGAGTTCAAGGACCCTCTGTGTCTTTTGAAACTTTTGCTTGAATCTTTTCCTCCCATTTTGTTTCTTATTTTCTTATTTCTTCTCAAATTCATTGTGAAATTATTCTTTCACCCATGTACCTTGTTTGAATCTTTTGTATAACATTTAGAAAGAAATTTTATTACAGCTTCCAGTAAATACCACATGTAAAAAAGCCAACAGTTACTTTTTTTTTTAATAAAACTTGTTTTGCATGGGTTTCAATGCCTCTAGGCATGCTAGTATTCTACAGTTGTTTGTTTGTTTGTTTTTTAATATATATAATCACTAGAGAACTTCAAAACCAGGGAGATTTCCAGAGACTGCTGTGAAAAGTTAGTCTTGTGTTTATTAATTTTTTTTCTGTACACATGCCCACAGGCCTTGGGGCAATGAGCTCATTTAAACAAATAGTAAGGATACATAAATAACCAGATTGCCCCTAATTCATCTCTACTATTAGTCCCATGGAACAGCAGGGCAGTTCTGTGATCCCACCTATATGTTGCTTGAAAACTGTGAAATTGTATTTACTACCAAGGTTATTTAAGATATTTTGCTAAAACGATGAAGTGTAAATCATATTTATTCTCCTGAACAGTGGTTCCAATCACCTCTAGTCTCCCTTGTACTCTGATTCTTTTTTCTATCATTAAGATTATTTTGTTATAAGTGAGGTACATTCATTTGAGTGCTAGTAAGAGGGAAAAAAAAGAATACATTGGAAAGAGCACGATAAAGAATAAAGCAAAAAACCTAGGGAAAAAAGAGGGCCAGTAGCTTTAGGAAATCTTTCTACCAGTCTCCTTCAAGTTTTACCTTGTCACCAGTGCATTCAAATCTTCCTGCACACACACACACACACACACACACACACACACACACACACACAAAATTGGTCTTGCCTATATATGTGGCAGCTCTTAGATTAGTAAGGATGGGGACATTTTGTTTCAAGTTCATACCAGACAGTATTCAATCTAACAGATTCCTGGTGTTGGCAGAGAAATGGTTCTCTGAGAACTGTCCCCCAGTCCCTTTGTCTTGGAAACTATGAATCTATCTGGGCACACGGACAAGGGACAGGAAGTCTACTAATCAGCTGTACAATAGGGAGACTTTCTTAACTTGTCTCGGTGGGGCCAAAGTAATTAGAAGAGTGCATAAGAATAGAAAAGTGTGGCGAGAGTGCAGTGTAGGGAGCGGAGTGGAGTGTAGCAAAGAGACCTGTGCTTCCTTTGAGGGCCAGGAGGCAAGCAATAGGTTGGCATGCGATGCTGAAAAAGAAAAAGGAACAGATTCTTTTCATAGAACTTCCAGAATGAATGTACTCCTTGCAAGGAACATAGTTCATTATATTTCAGAGAGATTCATTTTGGACTTCTGACCTGAACTGAAACATAATAAAGCTATATGATCTAAACCTTTAAAGTTGCAGTATTTTGTTAAACCAGCAATAAAATACTAGTATAATTACTTTTAGTTAAAAAAATCATTGCTGCATGTGGTGGCCCTTGTTTGTAATCTTAGCACTCGGGAGGCAGAGGCAGGAGGACTGTCTAGAGTTTGAGTCCAGCCTGGCAACATAGTGAGTTTGGGGTCAGCTTGAATCAAAAGCAGCCACTTGTCTCAAAAAAACTAAAATTAAAAAAAATCACTGAAATATGTAATAAATATTTGACAGTTAAGCAATATAATCCCAAAACCAAATCAGAAATACTTATGCACATATGGCTGAAATAGTATTCCTTCCATAAAAAAACAGAAACTTCTAATTCTGTAGTACGCTTCTTATTCTCAAATTATTTTACTACTCAAAAACAAAGACACACAAAATAATTACCTGTGTATAGAATTACTATAAAGTACCAGTCGCAGTAAGGGAAATCGCCCATCACCCCAAAGAAAATGATTCCATGAGGAACAAAATGTGAAGTATTTCACAAACTCTCTCCTTTTCTTTGGTTTCTTTCAGAATCACATGAGTCAAAGTCTTTTTTTCTTTTGGCTCAGAAGGGCTGCTATGTTTTAGCACTTTTCTCTTTTTCCTGTTGGATTAGAAACCTTCTGTAATGTACACAGTGCTTCACAACTCTGAGCACTCCGCTTGTATCTGAAAATATCTGGGCATTAGTTTAATATTTCAAAGGGTAGATAATCATGTCAGATTGCTTCCCTCTGTGGGGGTTGGCAACATCCAATCAGGTGAAGGTCAGATCGGAACCAAAGACTGGCCCTCCCTAAAATATAGAGGAATCTCTCCTGTCCAGCCCCTCCTGGCTGCGACACTGTTTGCTTCTGGTTTTTTCACTCCTGCCCCTCGCTGACTGACTGACACTAGGTCTTCTGCAGACTTGCCGACCTCCATAATCACACAGAACAATTCCTCGTGATGCGTCTGCTTAGTTTTCCATCCATCTATCCATCCATCCAAAGATAGATCCTACTGATTCTGTTTCTCTGGTGAACTCTCACCAATATACTATGTAAGAAAGATGTACATTTCATATTCACTAAAAATTCTTTTACTATGAGGCACAGCTACTTAAAATGAAAAGGCAACTATTGCCATCTCATTCAAAGTTTACACAAATAACAGGGGATCATGGTGAAAATATCCAAACTAAGAAGTGTAATCCATAGGCATATATGGGTATATAGTGTCTATAGATTATATGTGTGTATATATTGTATATTTATATAGGAATATAAAGTTATATTGTTATTAACATATATTTTATACTGTGACTACAGAGAAATACATATGTGGATTTGTGTGTGTGTGGTGCATGTGTCTTTGTGTATGGGTTTATCTTTTTTTATATCTTGCCTTCATCATTAATAATATATTTTGACTATACTTCACTTACATAAATACACATCTATATAATTTCTACCAATACATAACAAGTTCCTATTGCTCAGTATTTAATGCTTTTTTTCTAATTTTTGATGAAATGATCATTACTAACAGACACATTCTTTTATGTATCAGGGTAAGTTGTTGGGAATGGAATTACTGGGTGAAAATGTTGTTGATCTGAAATGTTAAATCATATTATACTTCTGCAGCCATTAGTCATCATTAATAGACTAGTAAATTTTGAAAGAAGCTGTTAACTTTGGATAATGACATTTTTTGAAGGCAAAGAAATTATTCATAAGAAATGGGACATAGTATCGAGTATTATTGCTGCTTATTTTGGAAAAACACATTTGGAGACCATTCATTGCATAAAGAGGAAATGTGAAAGTCAGGTCTCTTCATGTTGTGGGTGCAGTTGAAGCTTGGGTAGAAGGTGTTCAGAGGTCTCCTGTCCACTCTTGGGACAGCGTGGGTGCATCTGACTTTCCTACCAGCAGCTTTGAGTCTGTCTCCCTGCCCTACGCTGCTTCTCTTTCCAGTCGCATTGAACATCCTACATCATGGGCTAGAATACAATGCAGGCTGTTTCTGAGAGAAACGAGGCATTTGAAAAAAAAACAAAACACCCATCTTTTGTTGTTTGTCACTAATTTTTAAGTTTTTAAATTACTGATGTGTAAATGTCTCTGGAATGCATTTGGTGGATTAAGAAAATATATGTGTATGTATACAAATGTGATATACAGGGCTTTATACAAGCAAAGTTTTTTTTTTTTTTTTAGTTCAACAAGGGAAATCCAAAGACATTTAATCTATACTCTCTATTTTTTACATGAATAAATTGCCAATCTCTAGCAAGTGCCAAATGCAAATTTATTATAATTTTAAATTGGGTCTATAATGGGCTCAGTGACAAAACATATGATTTAATATTCTTCATTATGGTATTGTTTATGTTCTATTGGAAAGTTCCTTTATTACTATTTAACCACATTAAATTTCCCTGAGGAATCTGATTATCCATTAAGGCTTTAAATAGAGCCTGTGTCACCCTGGACAGACTGAAGAACTGAGTTTAATCTTTGACAGGGACCCAGTGATATTTCAGCAGAAGAAGAGAGAGAGGAATTATTGTTCTGTGTGATTTCACTCACAAAGCATCATGGGATGGAAAGAGAGGAGTGGGTGGAACAGATATATAATAGCAAATACCATTTAACACTTTGAAGCAAAAGGTTAAACTATTCTTAAGAAATTCTTCTTCATCAATCTTTTGGAGATAGACTTTCTCAGTCTTTATCACCAACAGTATTAGTCTTCCATAAAGAAGACCTCTAAGTCTTGTTTAATTTTTTTTCTCATTACTAAAGAAGTGAAGTTTCAGATACAAACACAGGAAAGTCATGAAGATTTATGTGGAAACATTACAGAGACACTGTAAAAAGTCGTTTCCAAAGTCAAAGTGGAAATTTATTTAGATTTTGAGATCTTTTATTTGACACAGCTTTTTAAAAAAATGAAAGTAAAGGAAATCTCCTCTTTTAAACCATTCTTTTCTAGAGCTAAATATTTAATAGTTCTTTTCCAGTGTAACATATTCCCTTGGCTTTATCCCTTTTATTTTATTATTTTTTTCAATGCAATTCAGATAGCATTTTTATCAGTCCTAAAGCTAGGTCACAAATCTAAGCTCCAGAGAATTCTGCTAATGAATCATTACAGATTTCCTATTCATGCTCCAGTTACCCATGAGGAACAAATAGCACTTTTACAAACATCACAGTTTTGTTCAGACATTAATTCAACATATATTTACCAGGTATCTGCAAGGTGTGGAGCCCTCAGGAGATAATCAATGTACAACATTTCTCTTCTAAGTGGAAGAGCAGACACTTTAGTAAGGCCATTGTCTTCTACAGCGTTCTTTCCCAGTTTTCTTCCCTTTTCCCTAGCTGACATTCATTGGCCTTTCCAGATCTTCCATACCTCTAGCCAAGACTCCACCTTCCTTTTGCTATTGTTCCTGGATATTTCTTTTTAACTTGCACAGATTCTTTTTACCAGCAAACTCAGCCATACTCAATTCATCGTTTAAGAGACTTTTCCTTTTTTTAAAAATTGACTTAATTGGTACATTTCATATGATCACATTCAACATTGAGATGTTGTACCTGTACATAAGACATATTGATTCTATTTTTTTCTCCTTTTCCCTGCCCTCCCTACAACTCCATCCCCCATCTACAAACTCTGCTTCCTTTTTTTATTATATATATATATATATATATATATATATATATATTTTTTTTTTTTTTTTTTTTTTTTTTTTGAGATAGAGTCTCATTTTGTAGTTCAAGCTGGCCCTGAACTTACTGTGTAGCCCAGGTGAGTCTTGAACTCACAGCAATGCTCCTGCCTCTGCCCCTCAAGTGCTGGGATTACAGACACGAGCCACCATGCCCGGCACTGTGATATATGGTACTGATTGCTGAGGGGCGTGACTCTGCAAGCCCACCACTGTGGTAAGCAATTACCGGGGATTGAACTTCAGGCCTTGCACTCGCCAGGTAGGCACATGAACCACTGAGCCCTTTACTATTTTTTTTTTCTTTCCTTTTACTTTCCCATACCTTCCCTTTCCCTTTTCCTTTTTCATTATTTTCTTCCTATTTCCCATTCTCCATTACACATTGTGCCATTCATTTAGATCTTCAGTTTTTCATACTGGAGCAAAGATATATGATATTTACATATTTGTGTCCTATTTATTTCACTTGTGATTAGGAAGAGAGTTTTTATTCTTAAGTATATATAAGATTCTTTTATGACATACTATCATTTGGTAAATTATAATTGTGTATTGAAATGTTTATTTTACTGGTGTGTGTCTATGTTTTCTCTCATTATATTCCTTTAACAGGAGCATAACTTTGTTATGACTATATGTATATACTTACATATATACATATATGTATATACTTACATATATACATATATGTATATACTTACATATATACATATATGTATATGTATATATATGTATATACTATGTATATGTACTATATGTACTATATGTACTGTATGTACTATATGTATATACTTACATATATACATACACACACGTATTAGCGGGGTCTCGCTTCGTAGTTCGGGCTGGCTCTGATCTCACTATGTAGCCCAGGTGAGCCTCAAACTCACAAAAATCCTCCTGCCTTTGCCTCCCAACTGCTGGAATTACAGGCATGAGCCACCACGTCCAGCAGTGTGGTATGTGATATTGATTGCTGGTGGGCATGAGTCACCAAGCCCAGCATTGTTGTATGTGGTTACCAGGAATCGAACTCAGGACCTTGTGCTTACAAGGCAGATGCTGGAACCACTGAGCTAAATCCCTGGCCTTATATTAATATTATTTTCATAACTTTTTTTTACAACTAGAACACACTGAGTTTCCTGTAAAATAAAAGTGCAAAGAATACTTAGAGAATAGCAGGTGAATTAAAAATGCCAGTTACTGGCATCTAATGTACATTACACCTAGAATCCACAGCTTAATACACCACATGAATGAATGAATGGATGGATGGATGAGTAAGTGCATGAATGAAAAGCAGAGCAACAATTTAAATGAATGGGGCAGGAAGAGTGAGTAATCCAACCGTCTAGGCTTTTATGTTGTAAGTCAATGATGCAAGAGTACTATTAGATAGTTGCAAGAAGAGACAAGGCATTAGGATATTCAAAAATGAAAGATTTTGATAAGTAACCAAAAAAGCTACTCAGGATTCTTTCTAATGTCTTATAAAACTCCACCCAGTATTTGGAAAAAAGATTTAAAGTTGTAGAGAAAGCCAGATAATAACTTAAGGGTGGGTGGCAAAGGAAAGGGAGGAGTACTGAGAACTTGGATAGGCTGAAAAGTGGGAAAGGGAAAGTGGGTAGAGAAGGAGGAACTGGAATTAGCCTGAAACATTACACGAGAGTGAGCAGGAACAGCCATCACCCAGGGCACGGTAGTTAATGGACAAACCAAAAAAAAAAAAAAAAAAAAAAAAAAAAAAAAAAAAAAAAGAAAATGATCCCAAGATTTCACTTCAGTATGATTATTTTATTAAATGCATAAAGATATATATAATGTTTATAAAAATCTCATGTATTGAGTTTTAACTATGAGAACTGTAAACAAATACTTAATAGAACCATTTTACTTTACACTCACCAGAACATGAAGAAAGCATTATTTTCCCCAAAAGAGGAGGCTACAAGACCCCAGTTCATATGTGGCTCAGAAAACTGTACTTAAGGTCTTGCCAAAGTTAGTTTAATGTGTGATCAATATTAACTACCTATTAATCTAAGGCTAACTCCATACCAGGAAAAAGATATAACGTGACATTCTTCAATGAGGTTGGCCTTAGAAAATTATTTTTCTCTAGGCTTTACTCAAGTAACTCTCCCAACTATTTCTCTAACCAAGTTTCACCTTAGGATCATTCTAAATGCACAGCTGAGAACCCTGTTCTGTATGTACACACTCTATTATTTTTACTAAACATAGCTTGTGACTATTGCATGGTAAATGTGGTCCTAAACAAGGAGCAAAGGGTTGGAGAGAGGGGGTCAGTGTAGTGAGTTTGCTTGGCTTTGTGCACACACTGCTCTCTAACCTCAACACCACAAAAACAAACAAACGAAAAATAACAAACAAAATAACAAACAAAAAAGCCCACCACCATCTCTTCTGGTGTGTGTTTCAGGGTAACATCTCATGATCAAGTATTGACACTTATCAATCAACTTCTTCAAATCTGCATTTTAGTATAAACTTTCACGAATTTCATCTAATAGTTTTGAAAACATATAGAAACTCCCACATTAAAAAAACATATGTATACACTGCTTGTTTCTTTTACAGAACTGTCATTCCAAACTGCTGAGAAAAAAAAAAAAAAGTAGTAAAGCATAGAAGAAAACATTTCCAGTTGTCTTTGGATTCCATTTAAAAATTCACTGTTCTGATCCAAGAGGATGACGAACAGACTCATTTCAGGCCCTGCTATGTAGGGATGAATAGTTGGATGGATGAGGAAAAAAATCTTCTACTCCCTTAAAGATTAAACTACACAGACAAGCACAGAGTCCTCCTTGACATAAGATAAAGTTATATCTGGCTTGAGCGAGTCGAAGGCATTGGTTTAATCAAGAATTCACTGGACACAAGTTATTTACTTGGTCTTAGACATGAGTTAGCCTTGAATAGCCTCCTTGAATGGAGGATCAAGGGAGGAAATGGAGATTGATGACTCCTCCTCCGACACAGCTGGCTTAATCACAGTGTGGTTGTGTTTCCATGTGCCACCTGGACTCGCATGGCCCACACTGCGCACCAGTGAAAAATGGCCTTTTCATTTCACTCCGGATTCTCTCCTGGTCCTTAATGCCTTCCATAATTAAGGAGTAACTACCAAGGCGTGGGGCATTTCCAGGGGATTAATGGCCAGCTGGGAGAGTTGATGGCCCGAGGCTGAGTGGGGACTCATTAACCTCAGCCGGTCATTAATTCCTCAGGAGCTGCCTGGGGTGGGGACTGGGAGGGAGAGCAGCTCATTTAATGGTATTTCTAGGAAAAGAGGAAAGTAAACTTTGAAATGTACAGAGGCATAGTGTGTCTTCCTTGGCAACAGAATGCTGTTTCTAGTGCTCCTTTGGTATCATGTCATCAGACCACTCATCTCTTCTGCCTTGGGTGTGAGTGTGAGAGAGGACAGAGGTAAGTAAATGAGGTGGGCTCTGAGTGCCAGCAGAGGGGAAGAGTCAGGAATATGCTAAATGATGAAGTTGAAAGGGTTGCGTTTCAGGCCGACCAGTCTTTACCCTTTCTGAATCATATCCCTTACACAGGCAAATAAGCCAACCCCAGCATATTTAATCTTCAACTCTCCTGAACTCCCCCTCTCTTCTGTTTATTCTAAAGTTTTTTTTTTAAAGATATTACACATTGCCAAGTGTGTTGGACACAGGCTATCTTTCCTATGGGCAGTGGAATGTGCTGTACATTGGGACACTCAGTTTGAGCTCTGCTGGACCCTTGTGATGGGAAACTTCCAACCTGCTTATCCTGTAATACAGAACTCCACTGCCCTCTCATTTCATTGATAAAGCTCTTAGACATGAGCAAGGATATGATGTGCAAGGCTGGTCACTAGTATCTTGTTTGGAAGAGCAAAAAACTATAATCTGCCTAAATATTCATCAGTATAAAGATGAACCGATTGTGATAGGCCCAGAAGTTAGAAAGCCAGGCAGCAGTTAAAAGAATAAAGTAAAAACTACATAGGTAAACATTCTTTTCCATTGCTTCCAACAGGAAAAGCTATGCGAGGACTATGCATATCCTATAATTACAATTTAGGTGAATATAACAAAACAATAGTTTCTGTGGATAGACACATGCATGTCAGACAACAGAAAATGGTATGGAGAAAATAAAAACACAAAAGAAACACACTCATGGTACACACACTCATGAACATGCATATGTGCTAAAGTAAAAAGAAACTGATTATTTGGAAAAGCAAGATTGTGGAGACATCCATTTGATCTCTAATCTTAGGGATTATTTTGTTGTTCAGAGAAACTGTTTTCATGTAGTTACTTATGATTAATGTGAAATAAGGATCACAGTCACTTTCTCATCACTAGCATGCACAGCTGAGTGGAGAAGAGGTTTATTTTGCTCCATTGTCAACTGGCTCTAAGGAGACTGTCAAGGGAAAGTGACGCAGAGGAAGAAAAGCTGCTCTAGTCATGGGAGCCAGGAAGCTAAAAGTAAAGGAAGAGGTGGGCTGGGGGGGCGGGCGCATCCTTTGTATCACAACCCAGGCAACCAGCTTTTCTTGACCAGCCCACACCCGCATGTCACGTACAATTCAATTATCCTTCAGGAGTCCCACTGACGGGATGTGAGGCTTTGGGGAAGTTTCCAGACATAAATTATAACAGTCAGAAAGCAAAGAGTAGATGCAAGACAGGAACAAGAAGCCAGGTTTTGTAGGACTCATAAGTGTTGAAGGTATCTTATGGTAGGCAGAATGTGAAGGATCTGCTTTTTGGGCAGACTGTAGAACCAAACTTGCAGGATAGAAAATCTTGCTTTCCGTCATGGGCTAGAGTCCCTGAACAAATTTGTCCTGGGATCAAAAAAGCAACATCTTCCATGGAAATATTATCTTCAGGTTATAGTAAAGAGTCAGCAAAACATGGCCAGTAGAATTTCATTTATTGAAAAGGGTTAATGCCCCTTGGAGTTTGTGGTAGAGGAGATGAAGACAGAGGAGAGTGCCCCATGTGGATGGATGAGAGCTGAGCATATTTGATTCTTGGTGTGCGTGAATGCTAGCACTTCATACTTATTTGCTATTAATGTCTGTCTCCAAAAAACCTGGGTGTCATCTTAGATCTGCCATTTAACTGTGGACAAATTATTCAAGTTCTCTGAGCCTCAGCTTTCTCATGTGTAAAATTAGAAGACTAATGATAATGCCTGATTAATAGATTGCTGTAAGGATTAAATATGATAATTCATGCAAAAGAGTTGGCTCATAGTAAGTGCTGAATTTATTTACTCTTCTCATTTTATTGCCAATATCATGCCAAGTAGTACCAAACTATGAGTTGTTTAATACTATTCTCTAGTTCAATAAGCACATAATTATTTTGTAAGCAATAATGCTATAGAGTAAGAGGTAGAGTATTACTTGTTAGTCATTACTCTTCCTATATTGATGTCAACTCATTTTCATGCCAAGATCATGGAGCATTCCACAGGTGGTTGCAAACTCAGCAGCACAGAAAAAGTAAGCTGATATACTTTCCTACCCAGTAAAGATGTTAGCTGCAAACCCACGGTATTATGACAGGCTACAAGACTTTCCGATGTTGGAATATCTCACAATATTCTAGGCACAAATCAAATAAATAATCATTGTGATATGTGGTCCTTGATAGTGCCATTCTAAGTGCATTTTCATAGACATTCAGAGTAATGAAAACACTATCCGAAATACTTGGTACAATTTTCTATAAAATACTGGCCTTTTGTTTTCTTTGCAGTAAGGCCATGAGATTCACTGTACCATGTCTAGCTGATGGCCTCAGATGATGCCATGAAGTTAGTAAGGTAGATGCTGGAAGATGTCCTGCTCGGGCCTCCCGGTGGCTAACACTGAGACTCTCACTGACCACCTTTAGGCCTAACACATTCTGAAAGTAAACTAATTAGTGCAGAAGTACTAACGACATAGCATTCAAATGAAAGGCACCAGGGTACACTGCCTTTCCCAGGAAGGCAGTTCCTTGGGTAGCTCTAGGACCACACCTTCATGAACAGGCTTGGCAAGCTATGCAGAAATGCATGTCCACTGAGGGACTGAAAGCAAGAATAAAAGGAAAACATAGAACCTGACAAGAACGTCAAGATAACTGGCTGGTGCCTAGTGATTTCCCTTTAAAAAATGTCCTTTAATGTTTCTGTAGTTGTCTGGGCATGTGGAGGAGAAGTTTTAAGGGACAAAGGGGCCTTTGACCAACTACAGTATTTCTCTGCCTCCGAAGGCACTCAGTTTGGACCATGAACCTAGAACACTGGTTCTCACAGCATGGTCTTGGGGCCAGGATAATCTCAATTTTTGCTAGTTAGAAATGCAAGTTCTGGGGCCCTACTATTGATTTACTGCAGCAGAATGTCTTAGGACAGAGTGGCAGTGTCCTTCTTCCTCTTAATTTTAGGAGCACACTAACTGATTTTCATGCATGCTAGATTCTGATGGTCGCTGTCACACTACCAATTATATATAATCAAAGACCTCATTCCTAAAGTTTGGAGGAGAATTAGCCTCAGTTTGATGGAGCCTGGGGGCTTTGGAAATGAAATACTATTTGTTAACAACATAGTACATGGGTGTTAACAAGGTGAGTGATCCTCTTTTATGAAACTATAAATACTGAATATCTGCAAATAAAAACAATATTGTTACCACTTTTCCATTTTAGAATGAAAATCAAACCATCTTCAAAATACAAGAAAATGAGTAGGTTGAATCTTTCTGTAGGTCAGCTTTCCATTACTGTGACACAATACCAGAGGAAAATCAACTTAGAAAGAAGAAAGTTTATTTTATTTACTGTCTCAGAACTTGCAGTTCATGGTTGCTTGTTTTTCTTTGGACTTGTACATCATCTCTTTGTGGCCAAGAAAAAAAAAATAAGAGAGGAGTGCAGGGACCATTTCTCAATAGTTCCTTAGTAAAGCTTTTATAACACACATCTTTAAAGGACACTCTAGATCCAGAATATAGGTCTTAAATCATGTTTTCTAAATTAGCAATCCTATGCTATAGATCAAAGCAGCTACAAGTATACATTCCCGTGAACAAGACTACTTACTGTCTGAACCCCACCATGGAGGAGACCTGACATGGCTCACTTTTTAGCTTATCTCAGATAACCTTGTCAGAGTTTTCTCATCCACCATCCACAGAGCACAGAAGATGCAAAAAAAAACATAGGGAGGCCTTGTCCAGACAGAGTGAAAAATCCATTTCCAGAGCCCTTATAAGCCTATTTAAAACATTACTTCAAAGGAGTTCCCACAACAATTACTACAGCTCATTTGCCTGCAAATGTGCTCTCTGTTGTTAATCAGTCAGTCCTTAACCTCAGCAATATCAGGGTGTTGCCACCATGCATTTCAAAGGGGTGAAGGAAGCTGGGCAGACAGCAAGAGCCGCTTAATCTGGGATGACGTTAGTTATTCTTCCAGGGAAACCCCACACAACAAAAGCTTCTCTCCCAGCACTCAGCCTTCTCTCAGGTTTTCTTAGGGTCCTTTATTTTGACCCAGGCCCACACTCTGCTCTGATTGCCAAAGAAAGACTCTCACAGGCCCAATAACACAGTGGGAAAAATTGGAGGATTAGGACAGAGATGAAATTCAGGCAAAGGTCTACAGTTAAGGGGTGTCAAAGAGCAATGGCTCTCGCCTTCCTCACTATCAGAGAGCTGGAGTCTCAGAGAATGAAGCAAGGAGAGGCCAAAAGGGGAGCCATTAATTATCCAGAGAATAAACTCGAATGTCCTTTGACTGCAGCTTTTCTCCCAACAGTGGTCATTTAGAAACCCTGCTGGTGCTGGGCCTGTGGTGTGTCCTTACATTGATCTTCTCCTGTGCTCTGTGTATCCTTCATGTGCTGTTCATCCCTACGTTTCCTGTCGCCCATGCAGCCTGTTGCAGTGGGCCGGGATTCTTAGGAGATGGTGAAAGATTTATGGGACGTGCCTCAGAAAGCTAGGAGTGCACTCAAAGAATATGCAAAGTTTTGTATGACTGAATATTTTTCTTAGAGAAGGATCTATAGCTTTCAGAGAATTCCTGATCAAAAATTGCTGCAAAAATATTTCAAGTTCTATTTTAATGAGTATATCCACTGTAATTACATTGGCTTTCATACTGAGTACATTAAATTGCCTGGAATCATCCCTTTTTTAGGTCAGTACTAGCTAGGTGCCAGTTCAATCTACTAAATGATTAATATGAACCTAGAAATAAAGGATAACATATCATATATTAATATAATTATTTTATATCCAATACATTAATACAAATGAGAATATTTTAATATAACTTACACAACAGTATATTTAGAAATGTAATACTTATGCGTATGTCCAGACAGAGTGAGTAAATGTAGATATAGGACTATGACAGCATCTGATACAGAGCAATTAGAGGTTTATACCCAGCACCATGGAGTCGGGCATCCACAAGGCAACACAAATACTTTAGCAGCTTTGTATGTGCAGCACCGAGGTGTGGACTAATGAAGCAAGGATCCTTTCTTTTCTAGAATTTGGCTTTTAAGGGCATTAGCAAACCTTGTACACAAAAGCGTTAAAGCAATAAAGATCGAAAAATAAACAACTCTTGTCCCCCTCACATTGTGGCTGGATTAGCTCCTAACATGAAAAGACTTTTTTGGAGGGAACAGATTCCCCTGTTAAAATTAGAACCCCACGGACAGATCTGCAGAAACAGGAAGATTACAGAGCTGGCTAATGAAGGCTCACTATTCCAGGAGGGCTGATATCCTACACTCTTCCCCACTCCGCTTTGTATATTCCCTTCTTCCGTCCTGCAATACATACATTAAGCATAAGGCTCAGTTAATTAGGCTTTAAAACTACTATTTAAATAAAGATGAAACTTTTTTCCTCTGATAAAGCGCCACAAATAAATTATCGCTGTTGTCAGAGAAGGTCTCGCCATTGCTCTGACGGAAAGCTTTGAAGTATAACTTTGATATGAAAAGAATCTGAGAGAATATTCAAAAGAGGAACGACATTGAAAAAAGGAAACTTGAGCATCAAAATTAACAAAAACAGATAAATACACTGAGTCGTGAACCCCACTTTTATTAGGCGACCAAAGGAGGAATTCAAGGAAGTAATGTTTCTCCCTTTGGATAATAAGGATAGTCATAAAAATACACCTGAATTTCTTGGTTCTCGAGCTTTCAGATACTCATTGTTTCCAAACATGTTGCACAGGAAACATGTCTGTCATGGAGGCTGAGAGGTGAAAAGAAAGATAGTGGCCTCAGACTGACATTGTGGAAGATTACTGCATCCTTCAGAAGTTCAAACTGACCTCATGTGGCTTGTTTCCAGTTGATAAGGGAGCGATGGAAAGTGAGAATAAAACGTCCCCAGTTAAGACTTGAAAAGAAGGGGCCTGGGATATAGCTCAGTGGTTCCAGAGCCTTTCTTGCAAGCGATCCCCGGTAACCACGTAACAATACTGGGCGTGGAGACTCACCCCAGCAGCAACCAGTACCACATACCACAGTGCCGGGCGTGGTGGCTCACGCCTGTAATCCCAGCACCCGGGAGGCAGAGGCAGGAGGATTGCTGTAATGTGAGTTGGAGGCTGAGCTCAGAGCCAGCCTGAACCACAAAACGAGACCCTGTCTCAAAAAACCTTAAAAAAAAAAAAAAAGACTTGAAAAGAAGAAATATATTCATTTTTTGGATAGATACAATTCATCCAAGTCTTGGAGCTAAACCTGAAGACAGGAAACCAGTAGAAGAAAAAATAAGGAATGACTTGGGGAACTTCCAGTAGGAGAGGATTATTTTGGACAGGACTCCAAAAACCAGGGAAAGAAAAGCACACAGGAAATGGGATTCCAGGAAAATGGCTGCACTCTAGACCCACACACTTCCCCCAGGCAGCCTTGCCAACCAGCCTGCTTCTGAGAAGGGCCCAGGGAATGGCCCCAATGAACTGGGCCTCGCTAAGTACAAAGGATGCTTCAGCTTCATTCCCCTGAACACTGGGTAAAATTTTCTTTGGATTTCTAATGCTTTGGGGTTTTTTAGCCCAATATTATAGACCTAATGTGGAACCTCAAATTGATGATAAATAGGTAGGTTCCCAAATGT
>PVIR01026197.1:0-16013 GCA_004026965.1 Petromus typicus | reverse complement strand
TTCTGACCCAATTGGAGTAAGAGGCAGCAGATATATCTGACTGACTTAACCATCCGCAGAGAAGTCAATATGGCTGCACTAAGTAGTTAGCAAGATATTAGGCAGCAGCCAACGAAGGACAGTAATCTTTGAGGGAGAGGAAATAAAATATATAAGCCCTACAATTGTCCCAATTTACTGTCTTAATTTTTTAGGCTGTGCCTCAAGAGTGGAAACAAAGGCAGTGCCCAATAAACTTCCTGAGTTGGAGAGTTCAAGGAGGCCAAAGGATATAGAGTTCACAGGGGAAGGTCCTGGACAGAAGATAATTGCACAGAGGGAGAACTCCAATCTACACCAGAGCTGCTTTCAACATGAAGCAGAGTAGAGGGTAGTACATGTGTGAGAAAATGAGGAGTCACCAGAAGGATCAGGAGAAACAGCATTCAGTAATAGTGTCCAGGCCTGGGAATAGTGCCTTTCCTCATTAGCCATGCTGAGAAATATTTTAAAAAGATGTGCTTCCTATAAAATAACAAATGTAAGGATGACAGCAGATTTCTCAATGGGGACAGAGCAAGTCAGAAGACTGTGGGACACATAGATCATAAGCAAGTTTACCTTGAAGTGATTTCATTGTCTTTCATATAAGACAATTTTAATAAGAAACCTTGACTGTTGATTCCTAATAGATCAGTGGAAGCCTTACATGACCCTTGAATTTAAAGAAAATTGTTAAGTAAATTTACATTGCTGCAAACTATTTCTGTTTCCCGTATGGAGTGTACATGTGTCCTGATTTATTTATTTCAACAGCATCTTTAAAGAAATGAAGAGGAAGAATTAATTTACAGTTCTGTATCTAACAAAACTACATTTCAAAAACAAAGGTAAAATAAAGACACTTCCAGGCTTGCAAAGGTTGAAAGGATCCCTCACCAACAAGACTTTATTACTATATAGGAAATATTAAAGGACAATTTTCAGGAAGAAGAAAAATGATACTGTATCTAAATATGGATCTATACAAAGGCATAAAAATCATTAAAATAGTAACTTTGTGGGTACACTTACAATATTTTCCTTGGTGTTTGAACAAAAATAATGTGACATTTACAACATATGCGTAAATAAAAAGGGTTACATTAACACAAAGGTCAAGAGGAAAAAAAGAAAATATACCACTGTAAGGTCTTCACACTGTACCTGAAGTCATATAATACACTGGAAAATGTGCTGAGATAAGTGAAAGATTCATCCAGGTTTATTTTCCTTTGTCTGAAATGCTTGGGCTTTCACCAGAAATGCCTCAGCTCTTAAAGTTCACTAGATCTGGGCATAAGTTACTTAGACTTTACTGATACAACGCTGAAGTGCTCTGAGGCCTGAAAGTTTTTGAGCTTTGGGTGCATTTTGTGTATCCAATATTTGGATTAGGGATACTCAACTTGCATTACAAACCCTAAAGCCACCACTAAAACAGTATAACAGAAAGTGAGAGACTAATATGTGGTTAAAATGGAATGATAGCAGGAAAGAAGGCAGGAAATGAGGAAGGCAGTGGAAGTCAGAGAGATTAAATCACTTGCCTCAAGTTAAGAGCTAAAAGATTGCAGATCTAAACCTGGTACCCTTTGAACTCAAATCGCTGTGTGATATGCAAACTGGAGTCTGCTAATTCCGCCCTTTTACGCCAAAAGAGAGCATTGTTCTCCCTAGGGGGGTGAGTACAGTTTGAATCTAATCTGTTACTCTGCAATTTTGTGAATTTGGGCATGTTCCTCACCTGCCTAGCCTGGTTCCAAGTGTCTGCAGACAATGTTGTTGAGCCTCTCAGTGGGGAGTGCTAGTTAAATCAGACCTCGAAGAGTGTGGAGGTCCACCAACCAGACCAGACTCTTTCCCAAGGCCCTTTCCTCTATTCTCTGGTGTCCCCCACCCTACCCTCATCCTAAAAACCAGAGAAGTGAGGTAAGCGTTAGTTAAATTGTCCCAATCCTCTTTGGAAGGTTGAGGAAGGGTCTGGTATAGGAGTTGGCAAAGCCAGACCTACTCTTGACATGCAGCTATGTGATAGTCAAGTGGTCAGTGCTTTGTGCTTACATGTGTTCTAGATTTAGGCTCTTAATCTCAGAAAGTAAGTGGAAAATCAACCTGGCCTCCTTTGGATGTGACAAAAACCCTTCTCTATCCTCGTGGGAATGCTACCTTCAGAGCTCTTGGCTGGCGACTAGAGCCCAACTTGGCTGTCTCTGATTAATCATGTGACTCTGGCCATGGCTACTTCTCTTCATTTCCCACATTCATGCTTTAAGATTCAGCAGGGTCAGGCAAGTCCTTAAATTGTTACCAGTTAACTTTAGTTACACCTTACCTCTTTTCTCCACATTCAAGCAGACCTAAATCAAATTTGCTAAAATTTGAGAGAAAAGTAAGAGAAAGAGCCTTCATTCTGCTTTTTTTTTTTTTTTTTTTTTTCAGCACTGGGAATCAAACTCAGACCCTTATGCTTGCAAGGTAGGTGCCTATCATTTGAGCTACATCCCTGGCCCCTACCCTTCTGCTTTTGTGGTGTGGTAGGAGAGGTTCCTTGCCTTTGAAAGGGTACCATGGGGTGTGTTGTAGGTAGAATCCCATGCTCAGGGCACTGACCCTTACCTCAGACAGCCTAGGTTTCCATATCTCATATGACTTGCCCATGTTGGGTTCTCAGTAAGTACAGTCATTCCTCTATATCCATGGATTCAACCAACTGTAGATTGAAAATGCTGTACTGAGAAAAAGTTTTTTGTGTATTGTCTTTTTGCCATTATTCCCTAAAAGTATAATATAACAACTATTTATATAGCATTTACATTGCATTAAGTATGATAAGTAGTCTGGAGACAATTTTAATTGCACAGGAGAATTTGCACAGGTTATCTGCAAATACTATACCATTTTGTATAAAGAAGAACTTGAGTATCCAAGGACTCTGACACCCACAGGAGTTCCTAGACCTTCCCCGTGGACACTGAGGGATGGCCATATGGATTTCCGTCTCCCATTTGATGGGCCTAATCACAGGTTATGTTGAAGGGTCCAAATCTCCTTTCCTCCCTTCTCCCCTTCTTCCACCAGGATTCATGAGACCTGTATGAACTGCCTGTTTGGAGTTCTTTGGGGTACTGCTGTGGTAAGTCACATTCCCAGTAACGCTGTCTCCAAATCCTGAGGGTCTACAAAAACAGGCCTGGAGCTTGAACAGGGCACACAGATCCTACTGCTCGCGTGGCTGGAGTGGGCTGTGGCTCAGGAGCCAGAACTGGCTTTGGCCCCACACAGCCACCCCTCACACAGACTTTCTGCAGGCTTCCTATCCCTTAGGTCAGCGGCAGTGAGCCTCTGGCTCTTGTGCCACAGCCTGTTCTTTGTTATCATTGAAAGCTCTAAATGGTTCGCCATCCGTACCATAAGTGATACCTGTACCTAGATGCCTACTGTCATCTTCTGTAGCTCACATGTTGGTCCCCCTGTGTTATGGCTTTAATTAAGATGAAGTGTTTAGAGCTGGGTTGGGGAAGCTGATTGAACCATGGGAGCACTAACCTCGTCGATAAGTTAACCCACCGCTGAATACATGGCTGAATGTGCTGTAAGAACCTGGCGTTGGAGGAGAGGGGTCGTGACCTGGAACATGCCCTGGAAATTCCATTCTGGTCCCTAGCCCCTACCTTATATGCTGGCGCACTTTCCTCCTTCCCTTTCTGTCATGAAGTTCCTGCCTTGAAGCCAGCCAACTGTGGACCAGCTCTTCTGGAATCATGAGATGACATAAGCCTTTTCTCCTTTAGATTGTGTGTGATGGGTATTTCATCCCAGCAGGGGAAAAGCTGACTAATGCATCATGATCCTGAACCAGAAGTTAACACTTCTGCCTGCGCTCACTGTGTCCCTGTGGTTGGTCTTCACAGCAGGATTGATGTCCCTTCCCTCTGGTGGAGAATTTTCTTATTGCTGCCCCTCACTGCTCCATTTCTCCTCTGGGTGTAGGTGTTCAAGAATCCCACACAGAACAGCAAAGCTGACTGAAGCAGAGAAAAGAAATATCTGTACAAAATTGGAGTAGGAGGAAGTCTCAGAGGAGATCTGCGATCCAGCATGATGATAAGGTTATCAGCAAGTAGGCCTTGACCCCTTCTTTCATGTTAGTCATGGAGCTGCTGTTTGCTATTTAGAGATATAATCCAGCTGGACAGTACCTGAATGATTAAATGTACTGGTTGCATAAGAAAACATTGGAACAATTGCAAATGCTTATAAACTTTTTAAAAAAGTGGTGTGATTCAGAGCCCCCTAATTATTCATTAGACTTGTTTCAAAACTAATTCCTCAGGGAGATTCATCAGCACCTCATCTATCTGGCTTCTACCAGCCCTGGAACTAAGCCAAGGGCTGAAATAAACAAAATGGATCTCTGGGAATCCCAAAGAGATGTCACAGAGCCGGTGTGCTGAGGCTCAGGCCCTTCCTCAACTCAGCAGGAGCCTCGCCAGCCTCTCCTGGGTGCCTGCTTATGCTTGTTGACACCCACAGGTGGCCCGAGGGTGTCCCATTGTACTACAGGGAGGATAGGCACTCTGCATGCAGGCAGCTGGGAGCACCCAGGCATACATGCTGGTGGCCAGAGAAGATTCTGAGGGTCTAAAGGAGCACAGTGAGGCCTGCCCAGTCCCGAGGGTGGATCAGAGCTCACCCAGACCACTCCACCCACACACCGGCATCACGGGCTCATGCAGCCAGATTGGCTGGGATGGGTGTCATGATTGCTTGAAGTCCCTCTTGGATCTGGACACTGCAGATACTGTACCCCATGGAATAAAATAGATGGCATTTGTTTAAATCTCAGCGTTTTGCAGAAATTCCCTGTATATGTATCTTGCAGAACAGACAAATGGGTTAGCTGGACTCAGATCTGCTATGACAGAGGCTGTTTGGCTTCCACCCAATTTTTGGACAAAAAACAGAGCCAAGAAAAGCCCTGGGTGGATGCCCAGGTCATGTGTGGTGAGTGGTGCTGGTGGAGGATTTGGGCTGTGAAAGGCCTTGGGCCAGCTGCGTGGACTGTGCATGTGTGTGTGCAGGGTGAGGGGTCAATGCCAGCTGACTGAGAGCATGTGGAAGGTGTTCTGGCACCGCCCAGATTCTGAGAGAGTCTCAGGCTGGCAAGCCTCCTGCAAAGGATTGGAACAGGGCCCAAGGACCGACACGGTTCCCCCACAGGACTCCTAGGAGGGGCCAGGCGAGAACCAGTTGTCAGGACACTTTGTCAGCCTCACTCTGCTCAGCTTTGTCCTTGTTTTTCTAGGGCACCAGATGGTTTCTGACCCATTCTTTCCTTTTCTATTTCATCAGTCAAAGTCCCCTTTCTTTGGAAGAATCTCGCCATTCAAGGTTCTGGATTAAACCTAGGTTTCCGCTCACCCTTTGCTGGCACTTACTTCTGGTAACAGACAGCTGTAGTCTGTTGACAGTTACTGCACGATCAGAATTGATAAAGACAGTTCAATAAAACCACCCTATAATTATAAGTGGTTTCTCAACATTGAAAGCAGCTTGCTCTAGGTTTAGAGAAAGGCATTCTAGTTTTCCAAAAGAAGTTTTCATTTTTCCCTCCATGATGATCTTCAAGTCCCACGTAGGTTGAGCTGCGGGGTCCTGGAGAGATGGTCCCTGTGTTCCTGCCGTAGTCCTAGGAGTAGGAATTACTATCCTTCCGGTTTTCCCATGGACGGAAGAATGGGCCTTAAGTGGTGTTTCTCCAGACCTAGTCAAAGGTGGAGGCAGGGGTTCTAACTGGGTGTTTCCACATCCAGAGCTCTTGTGCCTGAGTTAGGACTCGCCTTATTTTTATGTTAGACTTTGTAAGGTGGACAGATGGTAACTGTGTTCCATTACCCTCTAGGTCCTGTGTTAATCCGTTTTCACACCTAACACTTATTTGAAGTAACACGTGGTTTTTAAGCAGGCTGCTTTATCTTTTCTTCTGTTGGTCTACAGTCACTGGAAACATTCGTCCTTGAGTGGGAAAGTGTGTTTGTCATCTTCTGACAGCCTGAATGTTAGTAGGCCCTATCTGGTCAGATAAATTAGAGTGGGAGTACAGCAAACAGTAAAACTGCCCCTCATCGCTGATAAGGAAAGAGAGATTGCTAAATGACCCAAGGATAAGCCGTTTATTGGCAGCGTTCCTTTGGAGGTCTCAGCCTGAACTTCATAAGGGCATAAATAAGTTGATTATAAATTTCATACGGAACGGATAGCATCAGATGTATGAGAGAATAATGGATAGGGCTGGCATCGATCCTCAGCCAATTTGCCATATTCGGAATCTAGTGAATGTTGTAATCTTTCTGATTTTATCCTCCCTGCAATGGCTTATCATTCTCCAAAAGGATTTATCCCACATCCCGTCTAGGAGACCAGTAAGAGAGGCAAGAAAACTTACAAGTGCACCTTTGAATTTATGATCGACTTAGTTAAGATTCTTTGGGACACAAGTAAGAGAGAATCACTGTAAGCCTGCTCAGGAAAGAGAGGAGAGCGCATTACCGAGGGGAGAGAGAGGCTCAGGGTCCCGCTCCAGACGCGCAGGCCCTGCGGAGCGGTGCGCAGGGTCTCTGGGGCCCGCACCCCTGCCGACTCGGCCCAGCCTGCTGGTCTCTCGGCCTCCGCTTGCTCTG
Source organism: Petromus typicus (assembly GCA_004026965.1). Lineage (NCBI taxonomy): Eukaryota > Metazoa > Chordata > Mammalia > Rodentia > Petromuridae > Petromus > Petromus typicus. Next base: position 9,312 of record PVIR01026197.1, on the reverse strand, counting down.
TATGGGGACTGCCCTTCACCTGTGGAGGATACAGACTACACATCGCCAACTCAAAAGCTTGAAATCTGAAATTTTCTGAGATCCAAAACTTTTTAAGTGCTAACATGGCAGCGCAGGTGGAAAATTCCACAACCAACTTCCCGTGGATGTGTGGTTGTAAAAATGCAGGTGCGCTAAACATGTTATATAAAATTACCTGGAAGCTATGAGTAAAAGGTGCGCGTGTCTTCTTCATCTCCTCAGCCGGTTCCCCCTACATGACCTCCTGAGGTAGCATTTTACCAAAACAACCCCAGGCCCGCTTCTCTGTGCATTCATTCTTTAGATGACTCCATCCCTTTTTTAAGTTTTGAGTACTTCCTTTATGGTATGGACTAATTTCCACCCCAGGCGCCTTCTCAGGTCTCCAAATTTTATCTAAATTTCATTTCAGCCAATCCCCTGCAATAGTTCACCTGTTCTCACATCTAATATTTACATGCATAAACATTTGATCCCTCCTCACAAATGTCCTCTTCCTCCAGGATTCAGCTGACAGCACACCATCCACCTGCTTGTTCATGTCGCAGCCTCCTCTTTCTCAGGCCCACAGTCCCTCCGAGCCTGTCGCCAGAGGCCTCTGTTCCTCCTGGTCTCCCATCTCCACCCCCCAGCTGTTCTAACTCTCTCCCTCTGTCCTGCTTCCTACAGTCTCCATTTCACTCAGCAGCTGCAGCAGTCTTTTAAAATCCCAAGTAGTCTTACTCCAAGCCTAGAACTGACTTTGGACTTTCCCCTGTACCCGAGTGTGTAGGAAGGCACTCCTCAGGTTGTCCCTGAGGCCCTGTGCGACTCGGTCCCGCTGTCTCTGCAGCCAGATCTTTGGCCATTCTCTTCCCTCACCACCTTCAGCTTGGCCATCTCTCTGGTCCCTAGACATGCTGCTCTCCATCCTGGCCTCACTCTGCTTTTGCACCATAATCAAGTGTCTCTCATCCCCAACTTGGGTGACTTCTCTCCTTCATGATTCTGGGTGAATATAGACATATGCATTGCAATTTGAAAAAAAAAGAGAGATTCTAAGTTGAACCATTGCTCTAGCATCCAGATTGGAGGTCTCTCTGGCTACTTTTTCCTCTCCTAGTTTTCCATCTGCAACTTGCCACCAATTTTTAATTTCCCATCTGGCTGGTTATGATTTATATCTATAAGTCCCTCTACAGCGCATGTGACTATAGGCAGGGCCTATGGGAAATTACTGGATTTCCTTACAGGGAGCGCTGTAGTAGCTGCCTTGGTGCTGGGACAGGGGGCCTGGACGGAAGACATGGACCGCGGGGCATGTGGTTTGTGAGGCTTTATCTCCCTCCTTGACTCCTGTCTCCATGCTGCTCCGGGTAACAAAGCCGCGAGCGCCTCTCCTCCACCCACGCCCTTTCAGCAACTATGGACACATGAGCCCAAATGCACCTCTCCTCCTACAAGTTGTGGGTGGCAAGTATTTTGTCCTAGAGATGAAGTAATTAAGACATTTGGCTACCTGACCAATGTCTGTCTCATCAGGACCTGAATTTCAGATCTTGAAATCTGAAATCTGAATTTAGCTGAAATCAGCTTGTAGGACCTTAATTCAGTGTGGGGAGTCTGGTGTCTGTGACAAAGGGAGCCTTGCCGGACATTTGGGTAGGGGCTCCATGAAAGAATTTCCTGCTCTAGGTCACTAGTCTTGAGTAACAGGACAGCAGATGCAAAGTCACCTCAAAATCTGCAGGGCTGGTCCTGAATTCTGAATTCAGAAGCCTGAAGATCCGATCCAGTCCATCATAGGAGAGGTTGTGGACAATCTTTCCACACCTCCTTCATCTTGCATACGAGGTCTCTGCTCACAAATATGGTGGAGGTATTTAGGTGTAAGGTTAGTACAGCCCCACAATAGTGCCTCCGGCGTGGCAGGTCAGGATCCATATTTTTAATTGACCTTCCCCCTAACAAATAAGATAAGATTGATTTCATCTGTGTTGTCTCCTTCAAATTAAAAAAATGTATCCTCAATTTGTTTCAAAATGAGGAAGAAAGCCTGTTTCTAATTTGTTTTAATACATTTATTAAATGTAATCATCCAGTAAAAAAAACCCTAGAGATGTTAAGAACAGCAGGAAAATATTAGACTTTCAGCATACAGAGTTTGAATCATAAAATATGTGTTGTGGGACTCCCACTGAAATGGGACACAACCTTGGTGACATTCACAATTAGTCGCTAGAAAGCCCGATATAACCCAGAAGGCCAGAGTGAGTAACATCTACCCAATGTGTTCTTTCTTCACGGAGAGGAGATTCTGGGCTGCATCACCCCCTGAGGATTCTGCAGGCTTTTGGAACATGGGTTTAGAATCCCCTCTGTCTATTCCCCACCTCTTTCTTTCTTAGTTTATTAAGAGTGAAGTAAGCTAATGGAAAATATTACTCATTTTTTGGGATTACTCGTTCTCTTCCTTCCCATCAGTCTCACCAATAATATATAATAATCAAATATCTGCACACAAGAGCCTCACATGAAAAGAAGAAAAATTTCACTCTGCACGAAGGCCTAACTACCTTAAGATGATGGCTTAGAGAAGAATTTCTGAAGATGCCAAAAGATTTATTTACCTTGAGCCAGCAGTTACCACTGATTTATCTCTCAGTGTGAGTAGAAAGATTCTAGGTAACAACCACACTCACACTGTATTAATTAATCTGTCTGGGCTGCTGTACAAAGTATTGTAGATGGGGTGATTTAGACCACAGACATAAGTTATTTTCTTGCAACTCCTGATGCCAGAAGTCTGAGGTGGAACTGTCAGGAGAGCCGGTTTCTTCCGAGGCATCTCTCCTTGGTGGGGATTTGGCCATCTCTCCTAAGGTCTTAATAAGATCTTTTCCTCTGTGTGTATTCCCTCCAGATTTCCTCTTCTTGAAGGACACTGATCATATTTACTTAGGGCTAACCTGATGGACTCTCTCCAACTTACTGAAAGAAGTCTCCAGATGCAGTCACGTTCTTCAGGTACTAGGGGTTAGACTTTAGCATGAGAAAGTGGGTGGGGAAGATACCGTGCAGCTCCTAATGTGAGGGATTCCAAGTGAGGCATGGCCATGTGGACTCTACAGAAGAGAGCATCGACTGCAGAATTAATCAGTAGAGAAGACTGTAAACCTCGAGACAGATAACTAAAAAAGTTAACTTGAGGGGAAAAATGAAAAAAAAATGAAGAAAATCTATAGGATAACATCAAAATAACAAATATGTATGTCATTGGCATTTAAGAGGTAGCAGGAAAAAAACAAAGATTTTTTTTAAAAAGAAATAATGTCAGAAAATATTACAAAATGCAGAAAAATATAAATATTCAGATACAAGAAAGTCAGTGTCTCTAATTAATACACAATCAAATAAAGCAAACTCATGGCATTAGAATCACAATCACAGTTCAGAGATAAAGAGGATCCTGAAAACAGCAAGAAAAGTAAGCAAATAACAGCCAGTGGGGTGGGAGTGTGAGAGCCTTTTAACTGCAGACTTCTTAGCAGAACGCTTATAGGTCAGGTGAGAATAGAATTACATAGATAAGGAGCTATTAAATCACTGCCAGCCGAGAATAATGCACCCAGCAAATTGTCCTCGAAAGAAAGGCTTTTCCTGACAGATGAAAGCTGGAGAATTCATTGTCACTCTATCTGTCCCACAGAAATGTAAAGCACTTTCAAGCTGAAAGGAGGGAACATTAAAATATATGAAAGTATTCAACTCATTGGTAACAGTAAGTGCACACAGTCAATTTCAAACTACTGTAATGTAACAGTTATATGAAAATCATATTTTTAGCTCACATGAAAAGACATAAGTATTAAAATAATCTATTTAGGGGTATTCAGTTTAAAATGGTATAAACTGATAAAAAGTATGAGAGTGAAGTTGCATTAAACTGTACATTTTTCTTCTTTTTCTTTAGCAATCAGAGTTAAATTGTTATCAGTTTAAAACAAGTAATTTAAGATTTTTTTATAAGCTTCATGATGACAACAAAGCAAAAACAACATAGACATGCTAAAATTAAAAATCAAGGACGTAAAACATGCTAGGAAAAAAGTGACTTAAACAAAAATATTAAAGCTGGAGGCATTACACCACATAGCTTCAAAGTTCATTACAAATTTATAAAAACAAAAGTGCAAAATATTGATGTAAAAAGTGACAAATAGATTATAGGGAGCCCAAAAATAAGTCCATCCTGATTCCAGCCAACTGATTTTCTAACAAAGTTTCCAAGAGCACACTCTGGGGAGAGGATAGTTTCCCGAATAAATGGTGCTGGGAAAACTGGATGGCCACATGGAACAGAATGTAATTAAATTCTTATCTTTTGTCATTATCAAAAAAATTTTTTTGAGATAGGGTCTCACTTTTGTAGTTCAGGCTGGTCTTAAGCTCATCCTTGAACTCACAGCGATCCTCCTGCCTTTGCCTCCCAAGTGCTGGGATTACGGGCATGAGCCACCTCGCCCGGCACTGTGGCATGTGGTTCTGAATGCTGGTGGGCGTGAATGTTGTATGTGGTTACTGGGAATTGAACCTGGGTCCTTGCACTTGCAAGGGAAGGGCTGGAACCACTGAGCTAAATCCCTGGGCCTGTCATATCAAAATTTAAGTCAAAATTTATTAAAGGCTTAAACGTGAGATACAAAACTATGTAATGCTAGAAAGAAACACAGAGTAACTCTTCAAGATAATTGTCTGAGCAAAGATTTTTTGAGTAGGACCAAACTCACAGGTGACAAAATCAGAAGTAGACAAATTAGGTTACATCAAACTGACAAGCTTTTGTGCACTAGAAGAAACAACAGAGTGAAGATGCGACCTACACAATGGAAGAGAATATTTTTAAACCCTATTTTTGACAAATCACTATGAAAAATAGTATAAAGATTCCTTACAAAATTAAAAATAGAATTACCATCTGATTCAACAATCTCAGTACTGGGTATATATTTAAAGGAAATGAAATCATTGCATCGGAGAGATATCTCCGATCGTTCACTATTTATTACAGCACTATTTACAATAATGAGGATATGGAGTCAATAGATACTGAGCAGTGAGTAGATGGATAAAGAAAATATGGTATGTATACATAATGGAAAGCTGTTCCACAATATAAAGAATGAAATTCTACTTGTGACCACAATGATGAACCTAGAGAACATTTTTTTAAATAAAACAATCTACATACAAAAGGACAGTGCATGATTTCAGTCATATGCAATGTCTTCATCACTTTTTCATTGCTAAGTCACAATAGCTGACACATCACTCAAAGGAGAAGTGTGTTTTAGCTCATGGGTGTGGTCCGTTGTCAGCAGAAAATAGCACAGCAGAGGGATGGAGCAGAAGAAAATCTGTGGGCGGGAAGCAGAGGGAAAAGAGCAGAGATGGGGAGGGAGAGCTACCATTAAGGCCATGACCCAGACCTGCTTCTTCTGACCAGATCCCCGTCTACTAACATATTTCCCCTAAAATAAGACCTCACCAGAAAATCATGCAATACCTACCCTCAAACTAAACCCCAGTTAAAGTCATCAGCTATGTGGACACACTTAGTACATCTACTGTAACATATGATGGACATATTGAATTATAAATATTATTAATATAGAATTAAATACTAATACTGACTTTAATAGTGAAAATAAATGACAGTATAAATTATAAATTAACAGTATAAATTATAATTGACAGTATAAATTATAGTTATCTGCAGATATCTAAGTGGGCACCTTTGGATGAGAAGTAAACAACTATATAAGTAAATGAACTTGAAACTTTTTGCCAAATGACTAGTCAGAGCAGATACAATGCATGAATAATGTGCATACTTGATAATGAACAGAAGTGGTTGTGTTTAAGATGAATCTTCATAATTCAACACATTGTGTGTTGTAACGGATGTACTTAATGCATTTGTGTGAAATAAATAAGAATTTTCTGAATTGTGGTGCCTAGAATTGTTCATTGCTTATGTGTGGACCATCTTTATTAGCTGTCATCATTTTTGTCACTACTCCTGTATCATAAGTCTTCAATTAGCACTTAATTTAAGGAAAAGTTTGTGAAGCCTTGCCTGTAAGTCTGTGACTTGGGCAGAGAATTCATGGAGTAAAGTCACCAACAGCTATCTTACCAGTGCTACATGGACAAGAAGTGCTCATTTAAGGAGAGTACTGTTGCTGGGCATGAGAGATAGAGGGCAATGGTTCTATAGGAAATGGAGTCATAAGAAATTCAGGCCAGAATTCAGTTTGTAGAGTTATGAGAGTGTTCAAGTTAAAGATGACATGACTATGTTTACATAAATGTAGATTTTTATAAATGAATAAATGTATATTTTTATAAATGAATAAATGTAGATTGTTGTATATGAAAAATAAAGCACCCCATGAAAATAGGACCTATTGCATCTTTTGGAAAAAAATTATTATGAGAGTCAGTCTTATTTTCAGGAAAATATAGTAACAGTGTATTCAACTATAGTGCCCTCTTAATTCAATAATTTTCTTAAAGTCTCACCTACAGAGAGGCTTTTTGGGAAAAAGCTGGGCTCTAGACCATAGTGTTCCTCCTTTGCACCACCCTCCACCAAACCCAGGCACTTCTTTCTATGCAAAATGCATTTTATCTGTCTCTAAGAATAGCCAAAATATTAACTGTTCAACAGCACTAAAAGGTCCAAGGCCAAAGTCTTCTGTGAGACTTGAAATTCTTAACTGTGAGTCCCTGTAAAAATAAAAAAAGAAGTTAAACACTGTAGATATGTAATGACACCGGGTAAGCCTTCCCCATCCAAATGGGAGAGATAGGACAATAGAAAGGATTCAGACCAAAGCTGGATCAAAACGCAGGAGGGAAAACATTAAATCAGTAACTCCACATTCAGCACCCAAAATAAAGATGTGAACTTAAACAGGTTATGTGGCCACACACTTAAATCACTGTAGATTAGAATCCTCATGGCTTTTCTCCTGGGCTCAGGGAGGGATTGCCCAGTTCTTCAAACACTACATTCCTACCATCACCAACTTCTGGTGTTTCCATTGTACTTTTGGTTTTACTTCACAGCTTCATTCACTACCCTGGCAGGGCCATATTTCCTAGCCTCCCAAGCTTTATTCTGAAATCTAAGGAGAGACCTATCTCATCCCACAACTCTTGCATTCTGCATTCCTGTAAAAACCAGCACCATGTAGATGACACCAAGGTCTGTTACCAGCTTGAGCAATAGCGGGGCTCCCTTGAATCATGGCTGTAGGGACTTTTGAATATCTGGCTAACTAGGCTGTAGGAAACTATTTCCTACATTTCCTTGAATGAGCTGGGTTACCTAGAACTGTCTCTCTCAAAGCACTGACTTTCAATTTTGCAACTTTGAACCACTGTAGAGTAGCATCTTGCTTCTTCCCAGAGAGAAGGGAGAGATGCTCCTTTATAGCACCTCTCTTTCCTATTATACTGATATAAGTACTTGGCTTTTTTAAATTTTTAAATTGTCATGGCTCTTGAAGTCATCAAATTGACAGGTACTTCCTTCCTGAGAAAACTCAAAAGTTTAAAAATCTCTCAGTTCTTCTATTGCCTTTTTAAAAAATCTTTATTGGTACATTAAATATACACTTCATGATTGCACTCCATAATGGGGATTTGTACCAGTATAAGACATAACTTAATTCTCATTGTTTTCCCATAGCCCTACCCACCCTACCACCCCCCCATATACATAAAATTTGTTTCCTTACTTTTTTGTTACAATCTTCTATTGCCTTTTAATTATCAATGTAGGATTAGCTAAAAGCCCCCATTGGTACTCATGCTGCAGCCTCAACACTGGGCTGCCTTGAAATTTCCTCCACCAAATTAATTAGTCAGTTTAAAAAGATTCAGGACATGAACAAAATGTAGATAAATTTTCTAGCAGAGCATAACACCTGGTCTGGAGTAATTGTAATGGAGTTCTTACTCCCATCCGAAACCTGGTCTATATGGACTGTATTTTATGAGCATTCTGGGCTTCTCAGCTGTGACTAGAATCTCCCATCAATATCAGTGTACAACATTCCAGGGCTTCTCTAGCTGGTATCTTCAAACCTTTCCAAACTCTTCTTGTGGATCAGTTCCAAAAGCTTCTATACAATATAATCAGGGAATCACACCAACACTCCCACTTCTTGTCCCAAATCTATCTGAGTCACTTTCTCACTGCTGACACAGTATTTGACACTCACAACTTAAAAGAAGAGAAAGATATTTTGGCTCACATTTCAGCCCATGGTTGGCCGATTCTGAGGCAGAAGATATCATGGCATGAAGGCATTGTGAAGAAAAAGCTGCTCATGTTGTGGTGGCCAGAAAGAAGAGAAAAAAGGACCTATGGAGAGAGATCTACCTTTTAAGATAATACCCCCTATCCCTTCACCCCAGAACCCATCTCCTAACATTATATTGAGCTATACAGTGCTTCCATATTCTCAATCATCTTTCAAAATGCTGACCTATCATCTCATGAGGCTCTTTTGGGAGATTTCCAGATCTAAACCATAGCATGCAGAAACTAAAATGTTGATTCCATGGAAGTAAAGTATAGAATGATGGTTACCAGATGATGGAAAGGTTAGCCATGAGATAGAATATTCAGATGTTGATGAAAGGATAAATAATTACATCTAATATGCAGGAATAAACTTCTGTTGTACAGTGAAGCGACTATAGTTAATCATGATATATTATATTCTTTAAAACAATATAATGAGAGTGTATGTATTCTTACCATGAAATTATAATCATGTGCACTTGTTAATTAGTTAGACACCATATGTGTGTACACAAACACGTTATACATGATAAAACATACAATGTTATGTCAATTAAATTACTTTAAAAGATAAGAGAAGTAAGAAATGACAAAGGAGAATAGAGAAATAAGATAGGGAAGTAATAAATTAAAATGAAAAATCAGGAAGCAGATACGAGAAGTCAGAAAAGAAGAATAAAGAAAAAGGAAATGAGAAAGAGAAAATAATGTGAGAAATAACAAAGGAAAAAACAAAAAGGAAGTAAGGTGGGAAAACAAGAAAAGAGGAAGAAGAAAAAGGAAATAACTTATGGGAAAGTAGACAAAAGAAATAAAAAGGAAGTCTATAGAAACAAGAAAGGGGAAATAAAGCATGGGAAGTGGAAAAAATAAAAGAAAGTAAAGGAGTGATACAAGAAAAGAGGAAGCAGAGAAGGGAAGTGAGGCAGGGA
>PVIR01026196.1:0-24140 GCA_004026965.1 Petromus typicus | reverse complement strand
AGAAATAATTTTACTTTTGTTGGAAATGTTTGACTTTCTTTTCTTTTGTACAGGGACTTGCAGCTAAGAGTTTGCCTTAAATCTCAGATGAGACTGTGAACTTGGACCTTTCAACAACGCTGAAACTGTTAGGACTTTGGGAACTCTTAGAGATGGATTAAATGCTTCTTTGCATAAATATGGGGTGGGACTTTCTGTGCGTTGTTGGGCTTAAGGGAGCGTGATTACTGAACCACTGCACGTGAGTGACAGGTGTGTCACCCTAATCCAGTGGTGTGGATGGCCTAGGAGAGGCAGAAAGGGGTGGAGAGCTCTCCCTTGCTGCCGTTGCTATGCTGTGGACCCCAAAATGTGGAGACATGTGGATCCATAATGTCTTCTGCCTCCATGTAGCTGCTTGGGTTTCTTTGCAACAGTGTGACCTGGTAAAAAGGCAAATGTCCTGGGGAGTCTCTCTTGTGACTTTTGCTGCCTCAGGGGCTTTGTGTTGTTTCTCTTCTGTTCCTTCTTTGCCATCCCAGACTATCTGGCCATAATCGAAGCCAGAAGATTATGGGCTGAAACCTCTATGAACTGTAAGACAGATAAGTCCCATCTCTTTACAAAAAAAAATTATGGTTTCACCATGAAAATATACAAACATAAATTATGATTTTTGTGTTAGCTTGAGGTACTGTACTTATTAAGTGTTGAAATTAATAAAGTAAGTTATAGTATCACCTAAAATTAGGCCAATTTGAGCTGAGAATGTGGCTCAGTGGCACTATGACTGTCTGGAAAGTGCCAGGTCCTAAGTTCAATTCTCAGTACTGGAAGAAAAAATAAAAAACAAATAAAATAAACCAGTTGTTTGAAACGTCTTATTGCTCTTTAGTTTGTGTTTTAAAAAATTTAATTTATTTTATTTAGTGTGAATCTCAGAACAATGAGTGAAGTAGAATATTATTTGCCTTTGATATTGCCTTAAGTTTAATATTGTGATGTTCTTGCCCTATTTTTGAAGGAAGTTTTATAATACATATGTATCACTTTTTATGAAAACATTTTTGGTAGTAAAATATTAAAACTAAATAATTAGAAGAAAGAATATACATAGAAAATAAAGAAGGGAGAAAAAATTAGTGCTCTTGTCTTTGTCTCTTCTAGCACTGTAAGAACTTTGTGTGTAATTCTTTATTAGATGATCTCATACAATGTGTGAAGAAAAGGTCTACCTCTCAGATTGTTTTCCTAACTTCTAACTAAATTCTATTCAATAATATCTTATTCTTTGCCTTTCTCAGGTCAAAGAATCTGAAGGACTTTCTAAAAACACAGTAATTGTAATTGTCAAATGCTAGAGAAGACAAAAGAAAAATACTTTGGGGTATTTGATATTTAGGAAAATGACTAGTTTTGTATTTTGTTTTATTTTCCTGTGGGCTTTCTACCTTCCAAGTATTAACTAAATACTGGAATTCTTATACCAAAATATCTTCCTTTGACTGTCTCAATACCTTAATTTTGAAAGTGTAACCAGTGAGATTTTAAAGGATCTATGAATAAATTTTCTGCCTCCACTGTCTTTGGATATATTTAGTTGAGAAGTGAATATAAGAGTTACACATAGGCAACATGAAATATTAGTTCCCTAAGTCTTAGGTTCAGTACATAGGCCAGATGTGTAGTCGCAGCAGCACTCTCTGAAGTTTTGGTCTTGTATGAGGGTGATTTACCCAGTCGTAGGTGCCTCCCACATGGGCTGACAGTGTTCTGTATGGTGAAGAGCATCCCAGAGTGTACCCTGTCTGGCAGGAGTGAGAGACTTGGGATTAATCAGCCCCAACATGCACCATCATAAATATTGTAAGGGACTGAGGGACTTTGAGAGACAGCATGCTCAGGACACGGGTCACCTGACTCTCACGTAGAAGGTGACTGTCTGATATTGGGAGGAAAGGAGCATCCTCTTCTCTGAAGATACAAGGATGCAGGAGGAGCTGAGCAAAGAAAGCCTGGTTAGGTTTCTTCCAGCTTATTGCCATTAGATTACACATTTTTTGCCCTATTATATTCCTTCATGACTAGTCACTCTTCATTGAGTTCTTTTTTTTTTTTTTTTTTTTTTGAGACAGGGTCTCGCTTTGTAGTTTAGGCTGGCCTTGAGCTCAGCCTCCAACTCACATCACAGCAATCCTCTTGCCTCTGCCTCCTGCGTGCTGGGATTATGGGCGTGAGCCACCACACCTGGCACTGTGGTATGTGGTACTGGTTGCTGCTGGGCGTGAGTCTCCACGCCATGTGGTTACCGGAGATCGAACCCGGATCCTTGTGCTTGCAAGACAGGCGCTGGTACCACTGTGCTAAATCTCTGGCCCTTCATTGAGTTCTTGATGGCTTCAGCTGAGGAGTAACACAAACTTCCAAGAAAATCTTTCCAAGTCTTAGCAGTAGATAAGACTCTTGGGTGTTCTCACAGCACAGAGGTAGACATTGTCATAATGGGTTCCCTCTAAGCTTTTTACAATTTACCCATTGGCAGCCCCATGTGGTCTTGAGGATTTGCCTGTCTTTGCCACATCCCACATGGAGGTCCATAGCAGTTCTTACTGAGCCTCCGTCCTCCTATGACAAGCAAAGATATCATAACTCCAAGGTCTCAGTGAGGGTGGAACTCTCACTGTCTTTTGTCTTGTGTCCCTCTTGACTCTGACACATATCACACACTTGGACTTATTCAGATCCATAGTCTGTCTCCCAATTGACTGGCAACTCCAGGTCTCAACTTTGGAGTTTTGCACACTGCAGTCTGAAAAGCTCACTGCTTGGACCTCTTCTATCAGGCTTCAACTATTTCTCTGTCCCTTGGCCACGCAAGAACTTAAAAAAATCTCCCCTGGTTTCAAAGAGTGGCTCGCTTATGTCCTCTGCCTAAATATACTGTGATATCTTATATGCTCAGTTGCTTCCAACTCGGACATGTCTAGGAGCCTTTGTGAAGTCTTTTCCTCCCAAGTCTACCCTAGAAATGGGACACAGCATTCTTACAGTTTTGAATTTCCAAATACATTTGGAAGTTTCTATCATTTCTTCCCTGGGGGAAAAAATGGGCCCCACACAAAGTCTTTTTTTTCTTCCCAGTCTTTTCCAAATATCCGCCCCCTGCTGTCTACAAAGAAACATTATTAAGCAGGAAAATTCTTATTTCCCTTTTACTGAACAGAATCCTTTCTTATTCTGTGATGAGAAGCATGATAAAGTTCTATTCCCAATATCAACTTCTTACCTTGCAAATCTGGGTTTTAGAATACTGAAGCCTTCTTTGTAAAGATCCTAACTTCTGTAAATCAAGTGTTCTGTGGGTTTTATAGTTCTTAGCTATGGACTTAGCTATATGTTAAAATTCAAAGCTGAACAATATCAGTTTCATTTCAGGATAGGTTTTCACCTTAACTTTCTCTTGCTGTCTTCTTTATTCTTTTCCTCATACATTCTGAGCAAATACTTGTACTTTTTACAGTAGGAAAAGAGTTATTGGACAATTTGGAAGTACTTGGAACTGAGAATATATAATATATCAGTTGATATTTTTCTCATCTTTCAACAGACTTTATTACTTTTCAAGATAGAACTATTAATGCACTTTTTCTAAATGCCACTAAATTCATAGCACCAAACATCATTTTCAAGTGATGAGTTATATAAAAGCTCTATTTATATTGTGTCAGATTACAAATGAACCATTGAGCCTCCATTACTCTTCTCATTTTGATCAAGACATCTAGGAGGATTATTGTTCTTACTGCAGATGACAAATTGAACTCTCTGAAGATTAAAAAATTTTAAAATACTGTAACAGTACTCTCCAAGTATCTCTTGCTGAGAATTATTTAAAAAATGTTGTGAAGAGTGTGTGGATATTCTGATATGTTTTGTGAGACAGGACAAGTCATCAGCTTTTCCCCATTCCCAAAGCACCAAGACAATCACCCATTGTCACACTATGGCAAAAAAGTATTGCTTAGGACACTATGTCCGAAGGAGAATAATTTCTGGAGAACTGTAGAAAGAAGCATAATATTGGGATGTCTTGTGCTGTCTGCAAAGTGCTCTGAATTATTTCTCAAACTTCTCTCAGCCATTCCAGGAGAAGAAGGAATTAATTCAACCTTGCTGGGTATATATAAAGTGCTATATCCAAAACCAAAACACTAAATGCTACAGGTTTAAAAATAATTGTAGAAAAAAGAAATTCAATATTTTAAAACTTATATTCTTCTTCTTCTCCTTATGTTTGATCTTCTTAATGAAGTCCTTTCTGAGAAATTTAAATAGGTATTCAACATCAGTTGAGCTCTTCATTTTAGAAGGTTTTATAAACCCAAGGAGCAGGAAAAAAAAAAAAAAAACAGAGCAAAGATATATTTGCATATCTATTGCTACTCGTTTTCTTTTTCCCTTTTCTCTCTTCTCCTTCTTTTACTTGCTTTCTCTCAACTGCTTCCTCCCCTTAGGGAGATGATTTAAGACTGTCCTGATAAAATTTGTTCGATTTTTATTTGTAAAACAGGGAAATGCCTTCAGGAGCCAGCTGGCCAAGATATACTCCAAGTGAAGCATGGCAGAGTGTAGGAGACATTGTATCCTGAATAGGCTGCACTCCATTTGACTGAAACAAGTGCTCAAGGGTACCAATTTCACTCCATTACAGCAAAAATTCACAAAAGAAGATCCTGATGTTTCTCACTTTTGTCATTTCTGAAACAGTTCTTACTTCTTTCATATCCCTCTCTCTATTGCAGCCAATGAGAGTTCTTGAAATTCAGCTACGTGTTTACTCAGTGTTATAATGATTCCTTGAGTTTTGCACTCTAAATATTTTGTTTTGCTTCATTAAACCAAGCATTTTTTCTGACACAGAAATAATTTGTACAAAATAATCTTTCTAATATCACGCATTTGCTGCATGTTAATATATTGCACTTGGTTTTGTGTCAAGTACTAGAAAGTCTCATTTTTAAATGTAGCATTACTTTTCAAAAGCTGTCTGTTCTCCCTGCTTCTTAAATGTGTAGCCTGTGTTGTCCTTTAGGGTCAGTCTTCTTTTCAAAGTAGCAGCTAGTGAAATTCCAGTTTATCACTAATGATTATTCTGTAAGTGAATTGATTTGCTGTTGCAGGATTTCAGAAAATATCAGTGCAACTGAATGTCGTTGTCAACAAATGCATATTCCTGTCTACTTGTCTGCCGGCCTATTAGTCTTTTAGGACTATCCTCACCTGGAAAACAATTTGAAGTATTATTGTAAAAGAAGGGGAAGAATTTATTTTGAATTACCTATTATAAGTTTTTAAATTGTTTCCTTTTGTAAACTCTTATGAATGGAATTATTTCATCTCCTATGCCTAGGGACCCATGTCTCTGCTTTAGTGGCAAATACGTTTCTTAAGAAATTGAATCTTAGCTCAATTTGTGAGGTAAATTATCTTCTTAGAGCTATTATTAGACTTTGAAAAGATTTCATATTTTTTATAAGTCCTCTAGCCAATTAATTCATGGTCTTTTATTCAGAGAGATCTTGTTTGAATCTTGCTTCTGAATAAATGATTTTCAATATGACCTTCACTTCTTTGTAAAGATGCTCATAATAATTTCATAGTACTTGTAGGAAAACCTATAATTATACCAGACATAGAAAAATGCTTTCAATAAAAGGAAGTGACCTTCCAATCCCACTTTACATTTGGAGTTATTCATACAGAAAAAATGGATTCCCATGCCTATCTTTCAATGTATGACTTAGTCATGATACAATACGTTATGATGAAATAACCAGACAACTCCATATCTTACAGGCTGAAAACAATCAAGATTTATTACTTATTCAGCTGTTATCTATCAAGGCCAGGGAGGACGATGACTAGAATCCGAAAGGGAAAAAGATATGGAGATATGGAGCCATGGTCACGAGGAAGGATTGGGGAATATACAAACAAAATTTATATCTTTGTTATCTGTGACAACTATCAGTCCCGGCTACTGAAGCCAGAACCCAGCCTCATTATGAAGGCCAGAGGACAAGTTGGGAGCCATGCTCCTAAAGCTGCCTGGACAGGCACATCCTTTACAAATGAGAGCTTGAGTCTGGAAGACATGTGACTTTCCAGTTCTCACAAATCAGAAGGTCAAAGTTCTAAGCATAATATACTACTCTGCCTATCATAGACTGTTCATGTTCCATGATCTCTTCACACCTTACACAACCTCCTCCTGCTTAGAACTGAGATTAGATCCACATTCTAAATACACAAAACCAATCCTACTTGCTCCTTTTTCTAAGAGGTACCCTTTAAGCTGTCAGGAAATTTTTAGCTGTATAAACAATTTATGAAAATTACTCCACAAAATAATTCTATCAAGCCCTATTTGGGGGTCAGAAAATAGCCAGAAGCAAATTTTTGTGTGACATTTCTCTTCACTATACTAAGGTGCTTTATTGCATTATGAAGCCACATCTTGCTGTGAATAAGCAGACATAGATAAGGAAAAAAATGAAAATATTTCTATTGAGTGTTCTGAAATAAAATTGTAGTAACTTTCACTTTTAGCCAAAGCACTGAACAGAACATAATAAAATGAAGAATCTGCTGGGAGATAGTGTAAAATGAAAAGAGCTATTTAATTCTGACATAGTTTCTTTCTGAAAGAAATATCTTGAATTACAGAGGATACAGTTCTAACTAAATATATAGATTTTTGTTTCTATATGACAGCCATTATAGGAAAATTAATTTATTCATTTAATCTACTTATTTAGACATTATATGTATATGGGTGCATAGTTAGATAATTAGACTAGGACAGTTCCATGCTTTTTTATTGCCTAAGTATAATTTCAGATATTGTTGCCTTTTCTTTCCAGAACTTCAAAATAGAAAGCATTAGTTGAAATAATATATAATGTCAAACTTGATTCTATAGGTAAATTTAGGCCACTCACCATTACAGCTGGATTCCAAATAAAACTAATAAATTATTTATTTTATTAAGACAATTATTGCAATTTTATTGAAAGATGACTTTGCTTGTTATCCAAGACAATAGTAAAATATATACAAAGCCACCTGACCCCAGGTGACATGGGAGCATCGGGTGAAGGATGTGGACTGGTACAGAGCTGAGTACTTGGCTTTGGTCCTAGTTCTGAGGTGGGGGCTGTGCAACTTTAAAAGATTATCTCAGTCAGCTAGAATCTATTTTCTCTCATAAAAACCTTTGAAGAACTATTTGAAAAAGCCCCTCCCCCATGTAATCGTAGTATGATGAGAGCTAAATTAATTAGCTTTCTTCTCATTGTTTCACCATTTCAGGTTTCACTCCCATATCTTTGACTTATTTTCAGTTTATTTTTGTACAAGGTGTAAAAGAAGGGTTTAGGGTCATTCTTTTGCATGTGAATATCTAGCTCTTTTGTACAGTTTATTGAAAAGATTTGTTTCTCATTGTGTGTTCTCGGCATCCTGCTCAAAAGGAATGTGCTGTAAATGAGTGGATTGATTTATGGGCTTGTTATTGGTCTACTTAGCTGGTTCTACAGCAGTATCACGCTGTTTTGATGTCATAGCAGAAGTCTGAGGCTAATGTATTGGACCTTCTTTTATATCTTTCCTTTCTCTTGTTTTTAAAATATTCTTCTGTCTCTGATTTTTAGTTGTTTGGTTATGACATACTTTGGGGTACTATTGTTTGTAATGAACCTAAATCTTTCACCTTCCTGTATGTGGATTCTCACATCTTTCTACAGGTTTAAAAAATTTTATTCTCTTATTTCCTTATTGTAGCTTTCTGACCTTTTATTTTTCTCTTTTCTATTTTAAATGTCCACTACTCCAGCAGTCTTTAGATGCTGTCACATAAATCCTGCCGTCCTATCTTTATTTCTTTTCATTCTTTCTCTTTTCTTCTTTAACTGTGCATTTAATAACCTTTCTTCAATATCATATTCTTTCTTTTGCTAGATTAGTTCTATTGTTGATGTTCTCTATTGCACTTTTAGTTCTTATACTGCATATTAAGTTCTACAATTTGTGTTTAATTTAAAAAATTATTTTAATCTCTATTATGCTTTTCATTCTGATCACTTACTGTTTCCTTCTTTATGTTGGCTATTTTCTCTGTACTTTTTTAAAATTCTCAGTTTCCCTTACAGTGATTTTGAATTTTTTGTCAGGCACTTCATACATCTTTGTCTCTTTGGGGTCAGTTAATGAGATTTCATTCTGTCTTACTGGTAATATCATGATTATCTTGTCTTGATCTTTGTGGCCATGCATGGAAATTGGTGCACTTGAAATATTCTCTCATTCCAGTCACTGAAGATTGGATTAATGTGGAAAAGGGTTTCAAGATGGAAATTGTCTAGAAGTTCCACGTAGGTCTTCTAGTATGTTTTCTATCCCTAGGACAACTTAGGTAGACTTGCTGCTGCCAGAAGCTTGAACCCTGGGGCTGCTATGGCTGACATAGGAATGGAGTGAATCAGACATCGAGAGCTGCTATGGTCAGCGTGATACTCAGGCATGCCCAATGCCAAGATCCCACTACAGCTATCAAGGCACTGGTGTTGGCCTAAAGCCCAGTATGACTGAAGCCTGCCTGCTGTTGAAGGATGTTAAAAGTTCAGAACTGCTGACATTTGCCCTGACAAGGTGCACACCAGAGATTAGGTCTGAAATGTAGTGCTAGCCATAAACCAAGGGTTGTGAAGTCCTTCCTGGCAACAGGGCAGGTTCAGAAGCTCAGTCTGCAGATGTCAGTATGGAATTCACAGCCACAAGGATCCACCCTTTCCAGGGTTTTACTGTGGAGGGCCCACTGTTGGAGTCCAAGTCAAAATTCAGTGCTCACTTTGTTTTCTTTCTTTTAAACAGAGAGTATCTCTCTCTCTCTCACCCATATTACCTGTTTTGGAACAAGGTTAACACAATTAATATAAACTAATCATTCTACCCACTTTCATGCTTCTTTGAAAAAATATTGAGCTACTTACTAACAGATACTCTGATATCCCATCTTGTTTCCTTGGCTTCTATGAAGGTATTTTCATTCATGGATAGAGATTCCACCTGAGTTTTCTGTAGAAAATCAATCATTGAAGGACATGGTCCACCATCTTGTCTCTTATCTAACATACATTGAGATCATGTGACATGGTGCCTCCAAGTTTGTTCTTTTTTCTCATAATTGCTTTGGCTGCTTGAGTCCTTCATATTTCCACACAAACTATATTTTCATGCAATTTTTGTGAAAAATGACATGAGAATTTTTATGGGAATTATATTTTTCCATAGGTTGCTATGGATCATACAGCTATTTAACAATATTAATTATTTTGGTTCATTAGCTTCCTTTTTGTGTCTTCTTCAATTTTTTATCTATGTTCAATAGTTTTTATTTTCATTTCCTTGGTTAAATTTACACTAAATGTTTTATCTTAATATAAATAAAACTATATTCTAATGTCTTTCACATAGTTCAGTTAATATTTAGAGATGTTACTATTTTTTAAAATTTTTATTATGTAAACTATAAATAGTGGTGTATATCAACATGAAAATAACAGAGGGAATGATGTATCTCAAGATCCTAGAAAAAGAAAAACACACACTGAGATATAATCTTGCTCCAGAAAAAATAGCTATCATCAAGAAATCAAATACTTACAAATGTTGGTGAAGCTGTGAGGGGAATGGAGGATCACAAAACTGTTGGTGTCAATGTAAACTAACGTATCGACTATGGAAATCAGTATGCATATTCCACAAAAAGGTAAAACTAGAAATTCCATTCAACTCAATTATTCTTTTTCTAAATATCTTCCCAAAACAGTTAAAAGCATCATTTTGTAATGGTACATGTATCCCTACGTTTATAACTAAACCTCAGAAGAAGCATATATGTCCATCAGCAGGTAAATGGATAATGGAATACCACTCTGCCATAAAAATGGATAAACTTGAGTCATTTATATGAAAAATTGATGCAACTCAAGACCATAGTGTTGGGTAAAATAAATCAGTCACACAAGTTTCAATGTCACCTTCTTTCTCTTATATGAGAAGCCCCCAAGACAAGAAAAGAGCAAACATAAATGTAGGAAGTACAGAGATAGGTCTTTTTCATTTGGGATTAAGAGATGGAGGGAAAGCCAGCTGTAGTGGTGCACACCTGTAATCTCAGCACTAGGGAGACAGAGGCAGGAGGATTGCTATGAGTTTAAGGCCAGTCTGGACTACATGGTGAGTCAAGGCCAGCTGAACTATGTAGTGAGACCTTGTCTCAAAAACAAAAATAAAAACAAGAGCTGTAGGGAGGAGGCAAGGAGAGGAAAAGGAGATAAAATAAAAAGAACTGAAGTGCATTACATATATATGCATATATATACATATATATATATATTCCAATTCTCCACAAGGGATATACTCATTGTGTAATGTAAATATGTGTTCATTAAAAAATGAAAACTGAAAAAAAATCACTGAAGCATAGAATACCCATAGGCAATTAAATTTGAGGCAAAACTCTGATTTTAAGTGTTCTGATATGTTCAACAATAAATTCTTATAGAAACATCTAACATTATGCTCATGGAGGGTGTATTTGTAGGCATCCCTATAGATATGAGAAAATATTCATAATTTTCTAAATGTAGTTTTTCTCATTTTCCTCAATTTCTCCAGTTATTCCCCATTTTATCTCCTCTCTCTGCTTCTCATTCTTGAAATGCCAAAGCAAGGAAACAAGGTAGAGACAAACATTTACAAACATTCAATGAACAGTGAAGTATTTTTTCAGTTTGAAAAAATCAGTGAGACAAACTGACTAGTAAAATATACCAATTGGCTTCCTTGCAGCCTCACTTCCGGTAAAGTATCATGCTCCCAGAAACAGAGCTCATAGATGCTTCTGCGTCATGTTGGCAGCAGCCAGCGGCTCTGCAAGCCCCACTGGAGAGGTACAGGACCTTCAAGGGTGGGAAATTCGCAGCCTCCTGCAGGGGTCAGATGCGGAAGAACTAAAAAGGCTAATGCCAGTGAGACCCAGGAGGAGAACAGAGAATTCACAAGGAGGCTGGAGTTGGGATTCCTGCGCTACAAGGAAGGGACACGCCCCAAATTCTACCTGCTGCCGAACTTCAGCGGGAGGTCCACGCAGACAGTTGAGGGAGCCCAGAAGATGTGAATTAAACTCAGCGAGAGGCCAGTGGGAACCAACAGAGAAAGATACAGAAGACTTTGTCTCAGGCCTTGCAGTGCTTGATAAATAGGCTTCCCTTTGAAGTCACGTGGCAGTATGGGAAAGATTAGGACCGAGGGGGATTTTTTGAAACCTTGGAAGCATCCTTGACAGGAAATTTGAACGAACTTCACATGTACTTGAAAGGCCAAGATAAAGAACGTGAAAGTTCTAAAAGCGCGCTTATATGTATGCTGGAGAAGTTAGTAGACTTAAAACTGCTTAATGCCTTGTTTGTAGTTAGTAGCATAAAATCTCATACACTGAGAAGAAGCCAAAAAGAAATATTTGCTGACATTTGGATAATAGAGCTCAGAATGAATTTCTACAGCTAGAAGGAAACCAATTACTTTTTCTTAGATTGATTTTTTCCCCAGTCACATACGAAGACGAATATTTTGAGAAATTTTAGTGCCACTGCAAAATACTATAGCACTTAACGTAGTGTCAGGTGGCTACTCAGAGAGTACATAAATAGCAAACTGACACATGAATTATCTGCAGATTAAAAAAAAACAAAATATCAGAAATACCTAGTGTAATAATTCTAAACACTGTATACAATGAATAAGGCAATTTAATAAGTATGAAATTTAAGAAGCTTAAGTAGATTGGTACTTTTGTTACTAAGTTTTAAAATACACCTATAATGATCATGTTTTTTTATCTTTATTGGTACATTGCATACACACATCATGATTGCACTCCATAATGGGGATTTGTACCAGTATAAGACACAACTTAGTTCTCATTTTTCCCATAGCCCTACCCACACTACCACCCCCCATATACATAAAATTTGCTTCCTTACTTTTTTGTTATAATCTCATTATTCTTCCCCCTTCACCCTGTTTTACTTTGAGCATTTTCTATTTCACAATATATAACATACAATTCTAGAACTCATTTACATCTTTATTTTTCTCATACCAGAGAAAAGATGAGATATGTACCTATCTGTGACCTATTTATTTCACTTATGAGGATATTCTCAAGGTATGGCCATTTAAGTATAAATGATTCAAACTTATCATTTTTTATGGCAGAGTAATACTCTATCCTGTAGAAGAACCACAGCTTTTTAATCCAGTCTCCAGTTGATGGACACTTGGGTTGTTTCCAAGATGTAGCAATTACAAATTGGGCTGCTATAAACATGGGTGCACATATGTTGCTGTGATATGAGTCTTTTAATTCTTTTGGATATATACCTAGCAGGGCAATGGCCGGGTCAAATGGGACCGCCAATCCTAGCTTTTTGAGGAATCTCCAAACTGATCTCCACAGGGGTTGTATGAGTCTACAGTCCCACCAACAGTGGAGAAGCATTCCTTCTTCTCCACAGCCTTGCCAACATTTGCTGTTGGCTGAATCTGAAATGGCAGCCATTCTATGTGGAGTGAGATGAAATCTCAGTGTTGTTTTCATCTGCATCTCTCGAATGACTAATGATGTTGAGCATTCCTTCACATGCTTCTTAGCTGCTCTTACTTCTTCCTCTGAAAAATATCTGTTCATTTCAGATGCCCATTTTTTAATATAATGATCATGTATTATCTAATTTACAGAGAATAAATATATTGCGTGCTAATTTGCTTTTCTAGAGAAGATGTTTCTCTTCCTGGCGGGTTTTTGTGGCAGTCAGTCAACATTATATGAGAGCAGTTGGGTTTTACACTTTTTAATGAACTTTCCTAACAAGAACTTGTTCACTGTGTAGTGTGATTACAAATTGACTTTGTCTCTTGATACATGTATTTATTTACTTTTTTCTGGGTGTCTCAGCCTTCTTTGACCCTTTCCAAGTCTTCTAACCTGCAGCTTTGCTCATAGTTGTGCTCTGTCTGGACTAGAAGAAGCCAATCTGAAATTTTTAAAGTACCTCTCTGTCAAATAAATCAAAGATTAGGATAGGGTGCAGCTGGTTATCATAAGGCCTTTGATTCTCAGCTCTGGCTACCCACAAAAATTACTTGTAAAGCTCTGGAAGATTACTATGCTGTAATTGTGGTTGGGATTGAGAATCACAGTCAAAATGGACCTACTCCAGATAGAAATCCACAAGACAAGACTTCTACTTCATTTCAGAGGGAATTCTTTTCTTTTTCTCTCATCTTTTTGAGATAGAGTCTTATACAATTCACTGGGCTTGGCCTCACTGTGCAGTGATACACCTGCCTAGGCCGGCAAAGTGCTAGGATTACAGGCAAAATAATAATAATAATAATAATAATAATAATAATAATAACCCTCATTTCTTCCTTTCCTGTCTTTA
Source organism: Petromus typicus (assembly GCA_004026965.1). Lineage (NCBI taxonomy): Eukaryota > Metazoa > Chordata > Mammalia > Rodentia > Petromuridae > Petromus > Petromus typicus. The sequence continues at coordinate 10,590 of PVIR01026196.1, read as the reverse complement.
TATGATTCTTCTTCTATTTTCTCTGTCCGACTAGATTTTTAGATGAAGAGCACTATCCTAATGTGTTCCATCAAATGTGTATTTGTCTTTGGACCCTAATAAGAAGGAATGGTGCACAGCAAGGTAAAGTGCACTGTAATGAATGGACATAATAGCGCAATAATCAACCAACGTAAACTGAAGGCCCCATCTTCCTACATGAATAAGAGGTAATATGGAAGACAGGAGAAAGTTGTAGTCTAGGATGTGTGTGTGTGTGTGTGTGTGTGTGTGTGTGTGTGTGTGTGTGTGTTTATGTGGGGGGTGTTGGGAGGCAGCCTTGGGTAGAGGAGTTCATCGTGGTCATGGGATGTGAAGGAAAATGATTCTTTTTCAAAACCTCTACAATGCTCTAAGCTGATTACGACTTGGAACATTAGTAAGAGTCGAGCAATAGCAAGGGCTTGAGGTGATAGAAGTAACATCAGGAAAGTTCCAGAAGTTAAAGGGGGAATACTGATACGTATCCAGCTCCTGAGTCCCCTGGTCACACCCCTTCCTCTACCCTAACATACTATGGTAAGGGCATGAAAGCTTTGGCAAAGGGCAAATGGGTAAGAGAATAAAAATGTTCTACAAGGGGAAAAAATATTTTCCTTCCTGGACACTTAAAGTTCTTAAAAGTAGATAAACAAAGACCTGTGCTTTGCACCCCAGCTCACTGCCAGAAGAGTGGCCAGTTACCCCAAAGAAAAATAAATTCTCAGGAATAATTACCAGACATATAAATAATACACCACTTTCTTAAAAAGTTAACAACTGAATAATTTATGCACGAAAAGTTGAATTATGACACAGATCAAGCAAAAATTCAAACTGACATAATGTTTCCCCTAAGAGATAAAAAGAAATAAGAATGTACAATTACAAAGAAGAGGTCAGTTGAAAAATAGCCATGAAAAATATTACTATAGAGATAAAGAACTGAAAAGATATCCTAAATATTAGAAAGAACTTCACCCAAGGATGTCAATAAGCTGGTCATGAATTCTTACTGGATTCATAAAGGAAAAAAGGAGATATTTCCTTAAAGAAGAGTTAACCAACTCTTGGATAAAAAAAGTATCTCTCTCTCTCTCTCTCTCTCTGTCTCTCTCTCTCTATCTGTCTGTCTCTCTCTCTCTCTCTATATATATATATAATTTCTATATTATAATTAATATAGAAATTATGTTGATAAATTAAGAACAAAACTCTTAAGATTATAACTGAGTAGAAAAATAAATAGTGCCCTTAAACAAATTATTTCAAACTTTTAAAACATCAAAGAAAAAATTATGAAATTTTCCACAAAGAAAGAGCAAAACCCTTAGTAAGAAAACAGAATAATATTGATATAAAACCTCTGGAAGAGACACAGGAAAGAGAAAGATAATGGAGTAATAATTCCTAGGTGTTGAAAAGGAAAAGCTTTGAACTTAGAATTTTATATCTAGTAAAAGAATAAATGTGAATTGCTATAAAGATATCCCCAGACATATAAGCATCAAAAAGTCTTTCATACAAGGATGAAAGCATTTTTGTAGGAAGTGTAACAGCACAGAGAAGAATTAATCCACAAGGAACTGTATATTGGGGAAAAACAAGGATAAATAGGAAATTTAGTGAAGCTTAGCAGAAGTCACAACAAAGGACATTCATGACAATCTAGAAGTATAAGTGGGACAGAGCATATTGTGGGTGATGAGGGAGGAGGGAGGAACACACGTCATAGCACTTCCTGGTCTTTTTTAAGGGAAAGATATAGTTCTTGGTTTCAGAAATTAATCTTCAAGCAAATAGAAAAAAATGCCTTTCCAAAAGAAGGTAGAAAAGGAGAAATCATTATAAATAGAAAATTAAAAGTATATGAAGAAATAAGTTATAGTTTAATGCTAAAATTCAAAGTACAAAAATAATATATTAAAATAAAGAAGTGTGAATCAGGAAAAAAAATATTTTATAATGCATATTTTAAAAGTCCTGGAACACTGAAATAAGTGAATTGAAAAAGACAGAAAACTATGAATAGCAATTTTGTAACAAGATAAAATTTAAAGTTGAAATAAATCATAAAGTCTCTAATGGTTAAAAAATAAAATACATAAAATAACATACCCTTAAAATACATCAATTGTAACTGCTAGAAGAAAAAATAATTACAGTTAAGATGTAACAAATTCCTCTTAGATATTGATAATCAAAATATAAGCAAAGAAAATATTACACAATAATTTTGAACTGATATATTTTTGTAGGAATTTATTTTCTCTGTGCTTTGGTGTGCATTTAGAACAATCGTAAAAATGGGGCATGTTCAAAGCCATAAAGACCTCATTAATAATATGCAAAGAATTAGAGCCGCACATTGTATTCTCTAACAACAGTTCAGTAAAATTAGCATTTAATATGAACAGGATAGTTAATAGAATCCTGTAAGTCTAAAAGCAAAACCAAATAGGAAAAAATGTGAAATATTGAAACAGAGACATTACAATGTTTATAACCAAATGACAAAAAAATCAAACTGCGTGTTAAGCCATGGGGACAGAGAAAGAGCACTATCGTGTTCCAGAACTTACTACTGCTCAGAATTTCCACTGCTCAGACCCATTTAACTTTCTACCATTGGGGCTCAATAAATATTTTTAAAGTGCTCTCTAAAAGCATTTAATCTCATCAGTAACATTTTTAATCTGGATCCTGCATGGCACTAGCTGTCATTATAGTGCTAGCTTCTGTAGGCTGTGCACCTACAGTGGAGATTAAATTGCCTCCCTTCCTCTGCACTTCTGTACCTGCGTTCTTTTAAAGGAAGAGGGTGCTGATGTACAGGTCAAATTTAAAAACAGATAAGGATGAATGTTCGTCATGGACGCCCTTGTTACATGGTAAATCCCACATATATGTATATCCATCTCTATTTGCCTGTCTCTTTTCTGGCTGAGCAAGATGGTTGTGCATCTATATCGGATAAGGGACCGGGCTAATGAAAGGTTCCTAAGTGAATGATCTGAATGTGTTCCTCAAAGAAATAACACAAGGCTGAGATCTCAAAGCCGAGACGTGGGCTCTGCACCAGTCTTATCACTGGTAGCTGTTACTTGCAGCTACCAAAAAAAGAGATATTTCAAATCCCATTGTCTAGAATGTGCCAAGAGAAAAGAAGATACATTTTTCAGGGTGTTTCTGGACTTTCCAGCCACATGCCTTGAGAATTTTGCCTTGACGACTACAATCCAGCGGGCCAGGTGTTTTATTGCATTGCTAGTTCTTCCCAATGTATTATTTTTTAGTTATCATCAAATCTTTGCAAAAACAGGGTTTAAATAAGGTATTATCTGTGTCTTATCTAGGGATCATGGTAGTAAATAACAGAAATGAACCATGAGTTACTTAATCTGAAAAGGAATTTGAATATGAAAAAGGCTGGAGAGCCATGTTCTGAAAGTAAACAGGCAACGCGGAAAGCTGAGGGGCAGAAGCCACGCAGAACAGCTCAACTGCGTGTGTTGTGGACACCTCCGCCAAATGCTACTACAGAGACAAATCGCCGTCTTTGTGACACTGCCCTGAATTGAAGGCTGTGCCATATGGATTTGTTTGTGATTTAAATTCCATTGGGAGAGTTAAGTCAGCTGAATTCTAGCTTCCCACAGTGCGCAGAAAGCAAATATCATTATCCTTTAATGTTTTACAACACAAATTGAGTAACATCAGGACTCTGGCAATATGAACACTTTTGTAAACAGAAAAGGGAATTTGAAAGTGGGTCGGGTACTATACTGTTAAAAGTCAACTGCACCAATCAAAGGAGGGTTAAGCCAATTTCTGAAGACATGAAGTAGTAGTGACAGAATTTTGTTCAAAATCTATGCTCTGTAGTATACTATATTGCTTTATAAACAATACAATGGCAATCTTTCAATGAATTAGTTGTATTTCCACCACTATGATAAAATACCTGAGAAAAGCAACTTTAAGGAAAAAAGGTTTGTTTCAAAACACACAGTACAGCACATGGACCTCTGTCCCTATTATTTTGTGCCCATGACAAAGCAGAACATGGTGAATGAATTGTGTGGGAGGAAAGGCTGGTTACCCTTTGATAACTAAGAACCAAGGAGAGAGCCAAGGAGGGGCTAAGAGACAGGACGCACCTTTGCAGGGCATGCTGCTGCTCATCTGCTTCCTCCAACTAGTCTTCCTCTCCCATTGTTTCTACCAGTTCCATGTGGCCTATTCAACTATTATTCAATCAATGGATTAATCCTTTGGTGACAGCAGAGTCCTCAAGGCCCAGTCACTCCCCAAAAGCCTCACCTCTTAACATGGCTGCCTTGGGGATCAAGCCTGCAACACATGAACCCATGCTAACAGAAATGGAGGAAAAGTACCCAAAGGCCTCTGAAAACCAAACTAGAATAAATGCCAAAGATGTGAGATTCATTGCAATGTTTTTCACTCTGTGATAGTACTTTGTCCACTATACTCAAATGTTCCTTATTCTTATCAGCCGAGCCTTCAAGGGTAGTGATTAGTTGTTTATTTGGGTTATCATAGAACTAGGCACACTTACTAAGCATTCTGTGGCATTGCTTTGAAAGAACTGTTAATAAATGAAAAGAAAAATGACTTCTAGGAAACCTTGACTCAGGTTATCAAACTGTTGGACCTTGAAGAGCTGGTAAAAAGTCCATACTGTGACCTTAGATGATAATTAAAAAGAAGGAAACATTTAATGTTTTTGCTTCACTTCAACCAAGAAAACAATTTGACCTTTGCTCCCTGTCTGGGTAAGTGGAAAAGGTAATGGGGATAGCTATAAGGCCTGTAAAGACAAAATGTAAGATACTGGGAAAGATCCTAGCACTTTAGTTATGAAAGTAAGACTAAATAACCTGAGAAGGCTTAGACTGGATTGGCTGGCAGCCAAAAGTCATAAAATAGGTAACGATTTTTCAACAGTCAATCCACACAGACTGTCTGTACAAAATAATTTTTGTCAAGGGCATCATATAACTATTAGTTATTTGAAAACCTGCCAAACCCTAAAATTATATATGCTTAAATAATCTGTCAGTCATTCAGTAACCAGGTCAAAAATGTTTGGATGAAATGCTTACAGAAATTTCAGATGTTTCCCCTCTATAATTTGTCTTCCTATCTTAGTGAAAATGAATTTTGATTCAGAAGTGGAAAGAAAAATTTCAATCAATCCTAGTGGGATAATTTTTGCTGAGATTAAAATTGCTACTTTAAACAGAAATGTTCTTATAACATTATGTTCAATGTTATAAGTGTTCTTACAACATTGCAGTCTAAAAGAAACCTGAAGAAAAAAATCTTTATTTATCAAAAACACTTATTACAAATTGTTCTCAACAACCATACAAATAAAATATTAAAATAAGCATGAATAACAACAGAGATGTTCATTACCAAAATCTTATAAAATGCCATGAAAGTCACTTCTAATCTTAGATTTAATTTTGAAATATAGTGAAGAGAAAATTATAGCTGGAGGGAAGACATTGATGACTTCCTCAGCTTGCTTTCCTCAGCCTTATTTCAAGTCAGCATTTAACAAATACTATTTTACTAGAATAATAAGTATTTAGGGAGCTACTTTGACACATAAAAACATAGTAATGGAAGAGGGTGAGCAATTTTCTACATTAGGCTTATAACAGTCTTGCTTTATTTATTCTGTTCCCTCTCATTTCTGATTTTTTTTTAAAAAAAGAGTTGGACATAGTGTTTATGATATTTCGCCAATTTGAGTCTAACGTTAGTTGTGCATGTGTCACAGAAAACATTTAATAATAAAATCTGAAGAAGGATTAGTCATTAGTGAAGAGACAATGGCCATTCTGCCTTAGTGAATGATCTGCAATAGGATCATTGTTATGCTGTCTCTTAGATCAAAAAGACACTTCAAACCATACCGTATAAGGAATTTTGAAAACAGTTTTACCTACAACACAGTAAGAACCCCAGACTTTAAATATTTGTGTGTTATCATCAATTAGACTTATCTTGAATGTCTCTAAAGGGTAGTACTGTCACCAGACCATTCCCAGGAGGTTTCCAAAGCTGTCATAAGGAAGTCACCCAAGCCATACAATAAATTGTGCATTTGTTGACTCTTATTGTTGAAAAGAATTTTCAGGACTAATCAGAAAGAAGTATTAAGGGATTTATTTATTTAGGAATTTAAAATATATACATACTAATAAGTAGACTGCCAGCATTCAGAGAATTGAGATGCACCATAGTCTGGCACTGGGTACATTTATGGGAGATCTCTAGAACTTGTAAATCAAGTGGAATATAAGAACAAAAAGAATTAGTTATATTTGTTTTATTTTGGTCTATGATTATTTCTTCTGTAGGTAAGGCCAACATTACTACTTTCAGTAAATTAAGTAGATTTAAGAAATTTTTCACAATGAAGCCTTAAGAAAAGAAACAAAGACTATGCACAATATCTTGAAAAGCATACATGTTTAGTTCTCCTATAATTCACAGTGGCATTATAAAATAATTTGTATAATTATGGTAAATATCGGGACAGAATCTGAGTACTTCCATGCAAAGAATAAAAGAAATGAGTACACATCACCATTTTATTAGCATCTTTTTAATTGTGAGTCATTCCTATATGCTTATATCCTTGATCTGTAATATAATGATCTCAATGAGTTTGTTAATTTAAATGGAGCTTGAGTACGGTTAGTTTTCTATGACTGCTGTAAGAATAATTACCACACATTCAGTGGCCCAAGACAACAAAAATCAATTCTTTTACATCTTTAAAAATACAAAGTGGGGCCAGGGTTTTAGCTGCATGGTTCCAGCATCTGCCTGGCAAGCACAGGTCCCGAGTTTGATTCCTGGTACCAAAAATATAAGTAAAATAAAAGTTCAAATGAATCTTATGAGGCTGAAATCAATATTTTGGCAGGTTTGGGGCATTGTGGTGCTCCTGTGGATTATGAGTTGGGTCCCACGTCTATCTTCTGGGTGTCAACTATGGTGATTGTCATGTGACCCCTTCCTTATAGCACATTGCCATATTGCATTTCTGTAGTCACAAGATGTTTTTCTTCTGCATTAAAATCTCTGCTGCCTCTTTCTTGTAAGTTTTCTTCTTCTAATAACAATATTTACAGCCCACATAGGTTAGTCAGGATAATCTCCTGATTTCAAGCTCTTTCATTTAATCCCATGCAAATTTCCTTTTACTACTTAAGGCAATAAGCACTCAGGAGTTATAGGAACAGGTTTGACTGCCTTTAAAGCCTATGATAACAATACCACATTTTTTATGGCAGAGTAATACTCCATTCTATAGAAGAACCACAGTTTTTAATCCAGTCCCCAGTTGATGGACACTTGGGTTGTTTCCAAGATGTAGCAATCACAAATTGGGCTGCTATAAACATGGGTGCACATATGTCGCTGTGATATGAGTCTTTTAATTGTTTTGAGTATATACCTAGCAGGGCAATGGCAGGGTCAAATGGGACCTCCAATCCTAGCTTTCTGAGGAATCTCCAAACTGATCTCCCCATGGGTTGTACAAGTCTACAGTCCCACCAACAGTGGAGACGGGTTCCACTGAATCTGAAATGGCAGCCATTCTATGTGGAGTGAGATGAAATCTCAGTGTTGTTTTCATCTGCATCTGTCGAATGACTAATGATGCTGAGCATTTAAGTTTGAATCATTTCTACTTAAATGGACATACCTTGAGGATATCCTCATAAGTGAAATAAATAGGGCACAGATAGGTACATATCACATCTTTTCTCTGGTATGAGAAAATAAAGATGTAAATGAGTCCTAGAATTGTATGTTATATATTGTGAAATAGAAAATGCTCAAAGTAAAATAGGGTGAAAGGAGGAAAATAATGAGATTATAACAAAAAAGTAAGAAAATAAATTTTATGTATATGGGGGGCAGTAGGGTGGGTAGGGCTATGGGAAAAAATGAGAATTAAGTTGTGTCTTATACTGGTACAAATCCCCATTATGGAGTGCAATCATGGTGCATATATGTAATGTACCAATAAAGATTTTTTTTAAAATACCACAGTAGCACTCTTGACTAAAATTAAATTTACTGAGAGATAAAATTTCAGCATTTTTGTTGTTTAAAGACATTACATTTTTCTTCTCTGAAAATCTTTCTTTGAATCACTGGACTTTTATATAAGAAGATCAATACACAATCTCAGTCATTTTTAAATTGACTCAGAACAAAAATATTTCTGAAGCAAATTTAAAAGTACATATTTATATGTCCCTTTACTGTATAAAGGATTTAAGATTGGGTAGGTTGAAGTAATTACATTTTTGTCTACTTTTTTTAACCCTCACTTTAGCCTAAAGAGCATTTTTAATGATTTTGGACATAACATCATACATAGCAGAGAACCTATTTGGATGTTCAAAAACCCGCTCAGTTTATAAAACATTGGGTTATGTAGTCATGTGCCTCATCTCTCACACATTTCATTTCCTCTGTACATAACAGACTTTTGGGGGCCTAATTAAGGGAAGGAGAAGGAGGAGAAAGTTTCACTTTCACTTTTTTCTGTGAAAAAATTAATTTAAAATAAGTTTTCTTTGTGTTCCTTTCCGAAAAACATTGTGCCAGTAGCTAATATAACTTTCAATACCCTTGATATTTTATCCTAGAAAAAATTTTTTCAACATAGAGTAGATGAAATGAGACTTATTTACAGTGGATATGTTAGTCATATCTTTGCCTCAAGAGGACAAACAAGGAAAAAACAGAAAAACAAGAAAGAAGGAAAGAGATAAGAGCAGACAAGAGAGAGGCAATCTTTTTTTTTTTTTTTTTTTTTTTTTTTTAGGTTTTTTGAGACAAGGTCTCGCTGTTGTGGTTCAGGCTGGCCCTGAGTTCAGCCTCAAACTCACATCACAATCCTCCTGCCTCTGCCTCCCGAGTGCTGGGATTACAGGCGTGAGCCACCATGCCCGGCACTGTGGTATGTGGTACTGGTTGCTGCTGGGTGTGGGTCTCCACACCCAGTATTGTTATGTGGTTACCAGGGAATCGAACCCGGGCCCTTGCGCTTGCAAGACAGAGGCTGGAACCACTGAGCTAACTCCCCGGCCCCGAGAGAGGCAATCTTAATTAATGAGTTGTCCTTTAAGAATCATGTCTAGTCCATCTTTGAGGAACTTTCAAAAATGCTTTGATGTATATTAATTTTTAAAGGACTCACTGAAAAGATCAACACGTACATAAAGCAGGACAGTGCTAAATGCTCCAAGGACCTGGCGAGAGCTCAAATACAGAATTACTCTGATTCACATAGTTCCTCTGTTCTGAAGATCTTTCTTCTGTAGCTTTTGCTTCTTTCATTCCTTGATTGAGGCCTGGTAGAAAATGTAACTGCAAATAATAAGAAAAATCATAAGAGAGTTACATATAGGGATTTCTTCATATAGGGGACCTCATAGAGAAAGTTATTTTATGTTCCTGCTTGTTGTTATTCTTATTATTCTTGAGTTTTGTGTTCTGCAGTTTGATTTCCCCTCCAAGTTCATACTGAGATTTAATCTTTAGTGTGGCAGTACTTGGAGGTGGGCTTTACCAGGTTATTATGTCATGACGGCTCCTTGGGTCATGTGAGGATGTAGTAAGAAGGTGACTATGAAAGGGAAGGACACGCCATTGTTGACTCTTTCATCTTGGGTTTCTCAGTCAAGAAATAGTGTTTGTGTCCTAAGAAAAAGTTGTGCTTTGTTTTTCAGTCCTCTGATTCATGACATTTTATTGTAGAAGCCCAAGAAGATCATAATATGTTGTCTTCCAGAGAATCAATAATAGCATTTTTATCTCCAGAACTCTAGGATAAGCATGAACTCACCAAAATGAAGTAAAATTACCTTCTGGTAATTTTGTGGGCTCTTATTTTATAAGTCACAAAAATGACTTTATGGGCCACAAGTATTTGGAAGATTATAGTACTAAATTTTAAAATAATTTAGAGCATACAATACAGTAACTGCTATTAGTAGCAGTAATAACTATCATCATTATGTATGATGATTTCTTGTAGCATATTCACTGAATATAGGGTGCTTTGCTCTTTAGAAGCCCCTTAAATAACCAAGTCATTTTCTTTTCATTAAAATTGAGTTTCTTGGTAATTCATCATTGGGAATTTGTACCTGTACATGATGTATCTTGGTGATTATTTTTTCCCATTCATCCTATTTACAAAAACATTGTTTCTGTTTTTTCCTTCTTTTCAATTTTTTCTTGCCTTTCTTTCATTTCCTACACCCCCTTCCTGACTCTCCTTCCTCTTTGAATATTTTCTCCCTATTTTGCAATATCTATTATACATTTTTGTCCCATTTATGAGTCATTTTCTAAAATTAGCTAAGTAGTGTATCCTCATCTTCAGTGAAATTTAAAAAACACATTTATCTTCCCTTCAGGATGTAATATACCTCATCCCTTAAGAAATTGCTGTTTTCCTGACCCTCTGATGACAGATGTGTCAGATGCTTCCCTGTGTCAGAG